>PISX010003486.1:0-136473 GCA_004024625.1 Mellivora capensis | reverse complement strand
AGGGCATCTTGGTTCTTTCCACAGTTTGGCGACCATGGCCATTGCTGCTATAAACATTGGGGTACAGATGGCCCTTCTTTTCACTACATCTGTATCTTTGGGGTAAATACCCAGTAGTGCAATTGCAGGGTCATAGGGAAGCTCTATTTTTAATTTCTTGAGGAATCTCCACACTGTTCTCCAAAGTGGCTGCACCAACTTGCATTCCCACCAACTGTATAAGAGGGTTCTCAGACATTTTAACAAGCAGAAAGGATTTATTACAAAGGTGATCCCATTGATTATGCAAAAGTGCAATCATTAAGAGGTCTGAAAAAAACAACTGGACCTAAAAAATAAAAACAACCCTTTTTTCTACCAAAAGTGAACTTGGACCAACTTTGCATGTTTTTCCATCTCTCTCTTTCCCTCTAAAGCTCAAAATCTTGCTATAATCATTGTCATGACATGGCCTCAAAAATGACTAAGCCTTGATGGACCTGTCACATTTGGCACAACTTAGATTTGTGAAATGTTTACAACTAGAGAGTGAAAAGCTCATAACAAAGTAATAAGAAGTAAACAGGTCCATCTATGCAGAGAATAAGATTTACAAAAAGCCCAGGAGCCATGGAGGAAGTGTCAAAGTGGTAGTTTAATGCAACATGAAAGGAAAAAGATTAAAAAAAAACTCAATATAATCAAGAAGTGGTCCAACTGCAACTGACTCTTGGAAAACCTGGGTTTGAAATGTGTGGGCCCACTTATATGCAAATCCTTTTTGATAAATACAGTACTATAAATATATCTTCTCTTATGATTTTATTAATATTTTCTTTTCTCTAGCTTACTTCAGGAATACAATATATATGGGGTGCCTAGGTGGCTCAGTCAGGTAAGTTAAGTTAAGTTAAGTTAAGTTAAGGCCATCTCTTGATTTTGGCATAGGTCATGATCTCAGGGTCCTGGGACTGAGCCCTGTATCAGGCTCCGTACTCACTGGGGAGTCTGCTCAAAGATCCCCTCTCCTTCTCCCCCCCTCTTTCTTAAGTGAATAAATCTTTAAAAAAAGAATATATAATACATATAAACATGCAAAATATGTTTTATTTGACATTGGTAAGGCTTCTGATCAACAGAAAGTTATTAGCAAAGTTTTGGGGAAGTCAAAAAATTATATGTATTTCAATTATATACATTTTCAATTACATGGGGGTATTGGTATCCCTAACACCCTTGTTGTTCAAGGGTCAACTCTAATTCTACATATTGGTTGTAGAGGGGACCATTTTTAGTATAACAACTTTATGCGGGCTGCCTTTTGTCCTCAGTGGGAAATACTCTGGCACCAAACATTCTTTTACATGTGTAAGTTCTATAAACACACAGACTGTTTTATTCACTGCTTAGTCTGGACTGATAGTAAACACTGGTACAACCTACTGGACTTCATGACATTGGATTGGTGGAAGCCTAGGATGCCTGTGTTGTACCAATTATTTAAAAATCATACATATGACCCCTGGATGGTTCTCAATGCCTATTGCATTGCCTGGCACATATTAAGCATACATACCACACACACACATTATATATATACAATATGTACATATTATATATATATATATATATTTATACATATATAATATATATGCTTATATATAATATATATAATATATATGCTTATATATATTTATACATATATAATATATATGCTTATATATATTATATATAATAGCAATGTATATATATATATTTATACATATATAATATATATGCTTATATATAAGCATATATATTATATATGTATAAATATATATATATATACATTGCTATTGCAGTTATTCAAAAATTCTCCACCTGTCCTTTCCTATCTGTTCCTGCTGCTATGACATAATTCCATGCATGACTTTTAATGACATATCTTGAACGCCCTCATACTTATCTCAGCCATCATCAATGCCAAACTCTACCTGTTGATAGCTATCCTATCATCAGAATAATAGGTCTAAAATGCTATTTTTGTCAGGTCTCTCTCTCTCTCTTGCTAAAAACCAACAGAACATACCAATGCCTCTCTTTCATCTCTAAGATAAAATCCAGGTTCAAACACTTCAATTGGCATCTAAGACTCTCCAAAATCTAGTCCAAACCTATTTTTTCAATTTTAGCTTCCAAAATTCTTCTGCATCTTTGCTTATAATGTTTTTCCTTATTGGATTATTCTCCTTGTTTCATCCAACAGCTCAAGTTCTAATTTCCCTATGAAGTCCATCCTCATTACTCCAACCCATTGTATATTCTTCCTCTTACAAAATCCAGTCTCTTAAGTTTTATATTTTTGATGCAAAGTATAATCTACTTTGCATTTTTAATATATACATATCTTATTTCAAAATTGTAAATTGTCAGAGTATAGGAATCATATTTGTTATTTCTTTGCTTCCTTTGCTCACAGTCTTAGACCAATATGTGAAAATAGTAGATAAGAACACAATCCTAGAATAATAGATGAAAACAGTGGACAAGAACACTGATACTTGCTGATTAATTGGTTCACTCCTCCCTTACTTCCCTTCCATTTATTCAACAAATACTTTTGTCTCTACTCTGTGTCTGGCAGTGAGGACATGAAAGTGACAAGACAAAGTCCCTGATTTCAAGGACTTTACTGTCCAGATTTCTACCACCAAAGATACTAAATAATCCACTCGTTGTCCAATGGAAGACATTTGAATTATATTTTTTTAACCTGATAACCATTGCTGCTTCTGTATAATTCTTTTTGTCTGAACTCTTTTATTGTTACATTTTTTAAGGAACATCTGTTATTAAACTGAGGTTAGAAGTTTAAGCCAAATAAGAGTCATGTAGAAAACTCTAGGCCGGTGGTTCTCAAACTTGGCTGCACATAACAATCCTCTGAGGAGCTCTTTAAAAGATATCCGATGCTTGTGCCCTAATGGAGACCAATTAAATCTGAATGGAGAGAGGGAGCTCATCTAGGCATCTACTTTTTAAGAGCTCCCTAGGTGATTCTAGTGTGCAAAAGGTGAAAACCACTGCTCTAGGCTAAAACTGCATTTCCGCAGATTAATTAGAATTATGTTGAGAGAATAGTAACAAACATGTGTAATATAAATATTCACAGGGAAATAAAATCATGCCATCATATCCATTGGTTTACATAACTAAATTAGGGAATATTTGCTAAATTCTTTACTATTTTTACCAGTGTGGATAAAGGAATAATCAGCTCTTTAACATATCAGCTCTTATATTTTTATTTTTCTAAATTATGAATTAAATCTCTTTTCACACATTTTTAAAATACTGGTTTGAACACAGGATCTAACAGCAAATGTGAAGGTCGACTACATTACACAAAGCCAATACTAGTCTAGAGCAGGGGTTCTCAAACTCCTCAGGCATCACAATCAACTGGAAGGCTTGCCCAAACCCAGATCGCTGGGCCCCAACTCCAGACTTTCTGATTCAGTAGGTCTGAGTTGGAGCCCCATAATTTTCATTTCTGACAGATTCTCAGGTGCTGTTGATGCTGCTGGTACAGAGATAACTTTAAGAACCATTATTCTATATAAAGTAACAGCTTATAATAGAGGCTTGATAACTGGATCAATTAAATAAGTCAAATGGTACATTGTAGGGTATAGGAACCTATGGTATATCCCAATATGTGTAAAGGTAGACAACATTTTCATTATTTTTTCCTAGGTCTTGCTCATGAATCACTAGATTAAAAAATCACCTCAAGTGATTGTTTAAAATGCTGATTCCTGGGTTCCATTCCAGGCCACTCTAATCAGGATCTCTTTTGGTGTGGTCCAGGAATATGCATTTTAAATAAAATCTCCATGTGTTTTTTAAAAAAAGATCTTATTTATTTTAGAGATAGAGAGAACACAAGTGGGGTGAGGAGCAGAGCGAGTAGGACAAGCACACACCACACTGAGTGCCAAGCCTGATGTGGGGCTTGATCTCATGACCTGAATATCATGACCTGAACCAAAAGCAAAAGTCAGATGCTCAACTGACTGAGACACCCAGGCCCCACTCCCCATGTGCTTCTTATGCACACTAAACTTTGAGAACCAATGTTCTGCTCTATTATGCATTTGCTTACAGTATTGCTTTTTTCTAGATGCCCTTTCTCCACATCTCTGCAAATACCCTGCCCCTTTCTTCAAAGTCCAGCCAAACACAGCTTCCTCTGAGCACTCCACCTTGATTTCATGACTACCACACACAATAGATGGAATAGAGAAATACTGGGTGTTCTGGGATGGGGCAACTGGGACAACTGTAATGCAACTATAGGATTGGCTCTGAATTTTGCACACGGAAGTTATACATCTGACTTCTTTATCATGAATGTGAAACCACAAGAGTTGTAAAGAAAGTAAATTCAAACAGTACTTAACCCTGAATCTCTTGGTCAAAGTAACTGTATTTGGGGCAGAGGCAATGATGTACCTGCCTGGACAGGAAAGGGGACAGGAGGAGAGAAGGAAACATAATGGATAACTTCAAGTGTGCAGTAAGGGAATTGGATAGCTAACATTTACTTAGAGGCCTTTCTTTACCTGAGAGGAGAACAAAATAGACAACCGCCTCCAGTGGGTCTGCAGCCTGTAATGGGGGACAAGGAACATAGAGAAGTTAGGTCTAATAGTTGGCAAGGACATCTGAGAGGGCTGGGGAGCTAATAAGTGAAGGAGTTCTAAGTCTGGATTCAGGAACTTCAAGATCTATGGTAGTTTTCTCTAAGTGTGGTACCTGTCTTACCAATAAGAATTTGCAACTCCTGTGAACTCTCTAGATGATTATGGTGAAGTTTAAGAACTACTGGTCCACTCTACTGGAAATGTGTATGTAGCGACTACCTACACTTGAACAAATCCTTGTAGCTGCCTTCCATTCAGCAGCTAGTAGAAATTACACAAACTAATGTCCTACATTGGAACAGATGATACATATTTGGAAAGCACAAAAAGGACTCTCATGACTGGAGTTAGGCATTTTCTTCTATTTTTTCATCTTCAACAGTTTACATAAGATAGCCCATCAACAAATATTGAATGTTTCTGACCTATTTGTTATCACAAGATAATGGAATTGATAATTTGTTGTCTTAAGTCTCTGACAAAGAACAAATGGCTAAAACACTACATTTTTTTCTTGTAATGAGATAGAACCACAGAGGGGACTTAAAGATCATTGAATTCTATCATTTCATTCTGGAGACATGGAATTGACTGAAGTTCAGAGAGATCAATGACTAATATGTTCCAAGTCCCTAGAGTGACACAGCCAGTGACCAGATTTCTCTCCCATCAGTCCTGTACTTTCTTAAATGTGTCAAGAATTAGGGAATATTCTGGCAGTTCACATCTGCGGAAAGAGGAGCAAACTTGCTGACTTCAGGGCCATATACATAGTGCTGTGGAGATGGGTGTATGGCTTCAGAAATTGACTTCAATGTACATTTTACAAAGCCTTCACATAAGGGCTAGAAATTGGAAACTCTTTGCCATATACTTTTATTTTAATATGTGCTTTCTGGGAGTAAAATGTACCTCCATACCATCAAAAATCAATTGCTAGATTATCTTGTAAGCTAAGAAATATAACACATTAAGTTTAGTAGATCAGTACATTCTCCAGGTGATACTTATTCTCATTTGACAGTTGACTGGTCACACCTGCTTTCTTTTCCATAATATGCACATGGAATTATCTTATATAGAAAAAGGCCGGGGCGCCTGGGTGGCTCAGTGGGTTAAAGCCTCTGCCTTTGGCTCAGGTCATGATCCCAGGGTCCTAGGATCGAGCCCCACATCAGGCTCTCTGCTCCGAAGGGAGCCTGCTTCCTCCTCTCTCTCTGCCTGCCTCTCTGCCTGTCAAATAAATAAATAAATCTTTTTTTAAAAAAGAAAAAGGCCCACCAGACATTCAATTAACCCAGCTGTCACACATCTGTTGCTATTTCTATAAATGTGGCGATTTGCTGGTAATTACTCTTCCGATAATAATCAAAAACTTCACACCTCTTTTTTATTGTGATAGTCTCTTACTTCCTCCATCCAAACTGCCTCAATGACTTTGTGATCCAGAGATTCCAGAACATATCCAACTATTTCAGATCTCACAAATGGACTTGTAAAGTCTGGCATCTACATTTAATGATTTGGAAGCTTACAGATATGGTCTCAGTGTATTCTATAAAATTTCAAAACAAGAACTCAGACTAGCTAATAAAGTTCTGAAGCTGTTATTCTACTGCAAACATGACCATGAACTTGTTATGAGAGCATAACTAAATTGTACTACTGCTTTGTACTTAAATTTTCTAATCTGTAGTATATGCAGGAAGACTGAGCTCTTCATTCCACTTTACAGAATTTGGGGGGCATAGTGCATAATTGCTGTGGTCTGAATGTTTGTGCTTCTCATTCCAAACATTCATATGTTGTTAACTTAATGCACAAGGTGGGGATATTAGGATGAAAGATCTTTGGGAGGTAATTAAATCATGAGGGCCAAGCCTCCATGAAGGGGGTTAATTCCCCTATAAAAGAGCCCCAGGGGTGCCTGTGTGGCTCAGTGGGTTAAGCCTCTGCCTTCAGCTCAGGTCATGATCTCAGGGTCCTGGATTGAGCCCCGCATCAGGCTCCCTGCTTAGCAGGGCATCTGCTTCTCCCTCTCCCTCTGTCCCTCCCCAGCTTGCTCTTGCTCTTACTTTCTCAAGTAAATAAATAAAATCTTTAAAAAAAAGAGGTCCCAGAAAGCTAGCTCGCCTCTTCCACCATGTGAAGATACAAGAAATCTGCAACCCAGAAGTTCCTCACCCAACCATGCTGGCTTCTGATCTCAGAATTCAGCTTCCAGAATTGTGAGGGGGAAAAAATATGTTGTCTAAAAAGCTGGTCTGTGATATTTTGTTAGAATAGCCCAAAATGAGGACATCTGGGTGGCTCAGTTGGTTAAGCGGCTGCCTTCGGCTCAGGTCATGATCCCAGGGTCCTGGAATCGAGTCCCAAATCGGGCTTCTTGCTCAGCAGGGAGTCTGCTTCTCTCTCTGCCTCTGCCTGCTGCTCTGCCTGTTTGTGTTCTCCCTCTCTCGCTCTCTGACAAATAAATAAATAAATAAAATCTTTTTAAAAAGTAGACCAAAATGGCTAAGACAATTGTTATATAAATTTCTTGGAGCATTAACTATGTCATGGTAAAAGCTTTTCCTGGATTTGAAATATACAAATCTGGTAGCGCAGCGGGTTTTTCTTAATAATAAATATTACCATTTATTTTCATAGCACTTTATATTATTCCAAAGGGTTCAGACCTAAGGCATTTAATACCTGCTATATGCCAGACACTGTGCTAAGTGCTAGAACAATAACAATGACTAAAAAAGGACTAAAACCTAGCCCCTTGCTTTTGGGGGTCTTTGAGGTAGGCCCATAAATAAAATACCTCTTTCCTGCTTAAATTCTCAACCAACTCTATTGTCCTATGTAGGACATAGTAGTAAGTTAGGTAGATACCAAAATATTAACTTCACTTCTCATAAAACAGATATTCAAGAATCTGATGCTTCTAAAGCCAAGGAGATTTCATAATGTGAATCCCAGAATTAACCATTTAGCCAGTTAACCATTTTAATCCCAGGCTTAACCATTTAGCAGGTTAGGACCTGGAAAAACTGTCCCTGGAGAACAGGACAGTCTATAGACTTCCTGTAGGCAGCTGCTTCACTATGGACACTTAATTTCTGCATCCAAAATCACCAAAAAATTTACTCCTCTCCCATCTTCAGTAAAGAATGAGTAGAGAATAGAGGCCAGGTGTGTCACACTAATGGATATCATTCCATCTGGAAAGAAATATCAGGAGTGGAGAGGAAGCAATCCCTTCCCCAATACCTGCCCTCAAGGACCTCATCTCATTGATATTCACAGAAACCCTGTGAGGTAAATAGAAATGTTTTCCCTGTTTTATATAAGAGGCACCTGAGTTCTACAAGAGGCACACAGCTAGGTTGAAATCAAAAGAATAACATCTCAATTCTTTTTTTTTAAAGATTTTATTTATTTGATAGAGATCACAAGTAGACAGAGAGGCAGGCAGAGAGAGAGAGGGAAGCAGGCTCCCCGCTGAGCAGAGAGGCCGATGCAGGGCTCGATCCCAGGACCCCAAGATCATGACCCGAGCTGAAGGCAGCGGCCCAACCCACTGAGCCACCCAGGTGCCGCTAACATCTCAATTCTTTATGGACATCGTTACCAATGCAATTAGATCATGGACTGGTCTACATTTTTTGCTCTTGCAAGTGAGACACGGGCCTTGATTCCAAATGGTCTTGTGACTATCTAAGGTTTTGACAAAAACATCTATCATCTTGTGTCTAGATATGGTTATTTGCTGATTTGAATCTTCTACCAAAAAAGCAGGTAAGGCTTGAAACATTGAATGCCACTACTGTAAACTTTTAGAGAGAAAGCAGCCAGGCAAAAGTGAGACAGTTCAGGAAGACAAAATAAAATAAGGTAGTTATCTAATGCTCAATATGAGAAAAAATGCTTAATTTGGTCAGCTGGCACTGTTGCCATAATAGTTTTGTATCACTACTACTTACTAAGCATCTAATATGTAAAGTTGTGGTTAAGCACTGCTTATGTGCATAATGTCATTTAATTTTCACAACAAATGTATGAGGAAGTTACCTTTCTTCAGATAGGAACAACTTATTTAGATCAGGTGACTTGTCTAATTTCACATAATCACTAAAACGTGCCAGGGTCAGGATTTTAACCCAAAACTTCTGCCGTCAGAACCCACACTCTTAACTGGTACATTCTACTGGTCTGTCAGCAAAGAGCATAAATTGAGTTACCTCTGAAGGCAATGCATCCAGTAAGTGACAATAAATTACATCTAAGAGAGCAGTTTTATTTCTAAACTTGTAATACAGTTAGGTACCTACAACACAAATATTAAAAAAGCTTAAAAAAAGTTTACAGTGCAGAAGTGAGCACAAACATATTAGCAAGCACAGGACTCCCGAGAGGAGCTGAAATGAAAAAGTGACCAAAAGCAAGAGTTAAGCTGACAAGCACGTGCTAACAGTGTGAGCTGTTTAAAGATGGGGTAAGGAAGTAGTAAATTCTCATTATGTGAGGGGCTTCCCACACAGGCTGGATGAACACTTTGTAGATCCAACTGGGTTATTTTCCAGGGCATCTAAAGTTCCCCCAGTCCCAAGATTCTGTAATTTAGTCCATTTATTTTGAATAGCCATTGTGCACCAAGTACTGGGATAAGGTCCTCTCATAAAGGAGAATAAGTCATAAGTTCAGAGAGACCACAGTCTAGAGGACAAATAGCACAAAACCACACATGTAGAGTGAAGTGTTATATGGCATAGGGGCAAAGAGGATCTACACCTAACTCAAACAGGAAAGGGAAATTAAAAGTGCAAATCAGACATTTCTTGGAGGTGATGCCTAAACTAACCCTTGAAGAAAGAGTAAAAACTAGCCAGGTGTTCCAGCTCTCTATTGCTGTGCTACAAAGTGTCTTTAAAATTCCAGCAAATATCCTATCTCAGAATTTGAGTTCTTACTTAACAGCTAGGCTGATTGGTAGGCTGCAAGAGGTTTCACTCACATGCCTGACACCTTGAAGGAGACAGCTTTAAAGACTAGTCTCTCTCTCCTAGAACCTTCCTTTTTCCCATGAAGTCTCGGGGCTTCTCCATAAGATACCATACCTCCGGCAGGGTAGGTAGAGTCTTACAAGGTGGCTCAGGCTCCAAGAACTACCGCCCCAACAGATCAAGACAGAGCCTCCAAGGCTTCTTATAACAACCTCAGAAGTCAGGCAAAATCACAGTCAACACAATTTATTGGTTACACGTGAGCTGGTGTGGGAGGGAACACATAAGTGTGTTCCCACACTTAATAAACCACACCAGGGAGGTGTGGCTTATTCGAAACTATCATGGAGACTGGTTACCATGCCAGGCTAAGAAGATTCTAAGGGTACAATTTTCCGCTAGAAGGAATATCATGCACAAAGGCAATAGCTCATGTAAGAGTAAATCCTGAGAAGCATCAGGCTGGCACTGTTAACCAACACAACGTGCGAAACGCAACAGAAGGGAGACTTGGGCTGCACTTAGCAGGCTCCTGAGTCCTGGGCCCCACACAGATGACCTTAAAACCAGAAATGAGGATTCCTTCCAACAGCGTGTTAAAACATGTGGACTATTCTGAAGGTCTGGGCATGCGCAGACATGCCTTAGCCAAAAATATTAACAAGTCATTATCAGAGGAACGCCTGGGTGGCTCAGGGGGTTAAGTGTCTACCTTCAGCTCAGGTCATGATCTCAGGGTCCTGGGATGGAGCCCAGCATCCGGCTCTCTGCTCAGCGAGGAGCCTGATTCCCCCTCTCTCTCTGCCTGCCTCTCTGCGTACTTGCGGTCTCTCTCTCTCTCTCTCTCTCTCTGTCAAATAAATAAATAAATAAATAAATCTTTTTAAAAAGCCATTATCAGAAACTGGCACTGAAGTGGCATCCAGGTAAAAAATCATGAGAATAAACAAGCAGGAGAGATAGAATTCAAACAAGTAGCTGAGGTATATGACATATTATTCAGATGCTAAAAAATGAGACCTCTATGACAAATATGGTAAAGAAGGATTAAGTGGTGGAGGTAGAAGTCATTCTGACAGTCCATATGAGTTGGGCTTCACCTTGCATAACTCAGATGATGCCTTCACAGATTGATTGGTTGGTTGATTTAGTGGAAGAGACTGATTTTTATTCAACTTCTTTGAAAACCCACCTGTGGACTTTTTGGGGGACTCACAGGGGTGCCCCAAAGAAGCTGAGGCAGAGAATTGTTTTTCACTGCCTTCAGTGGATTTCCATATTTTGAAGGGAATTTGCTCTTTCCGATATAGGATTTATGTCTTTAGGTTCACTAGGTCATGGAAGCCTCACTTCATTCTCTTCCGTGTCATTTTAGGATAGTTCGGCAGGCAGCTTCAAATCCTTATCAGCTTTTACTAAAATTGTTAGTGGCAGGAAACTCACTACAAAGAGAATGATGTTGAAAATGGTCAAGAAAGAGTCAAAGCTGAAGACAGCCAGTTAAAGTCCTTAACTATAAGTGGTAAGGGGCAGCTGCTATGCTTGGATAACAAGTAATTCAATGCAACCAATTAATGCAAAAGTTAACTATAACAAGCACCATTTGAGGATTAGCAGGAACTTCTTTTTTGAAGATTTCAAATGAACTTGACTTTCAATGTAACTGTACCTAATCTTAAGTATTCATAACCACAACTCATGTTAGCCTCTCTTTGTCAGACTCTTGACTTATTGTTGGGGCCTCATAGGAGTATTTTTTTTTTGTCTTTAAAATCCTTGTAAATCTTTGTGTGAATCTTGCTTTTTTTATTTATTTTTTTTAAGATTTTTTTTATTTATTTGACACACAGAGAGAGATCACAAGTAGGCAGAGAGGCAGGCAGAGAGAGAGAGAGAGGGAAGCAGGCTCCCTGCTGAGCAGAGAGCCCGATGTGGGACTCGATCCCAGGACCCTGAGATCATGACCTGAGCTGAAGGCAGCGGCTTAACCCACTGAGCCACCCAGGCGCCCCCTTGCTTTTTTTTTTATTAAATATAATCCAAGATGGCTATGACTCTTTCATGCATTAATACCAGCATGGATCTATTTTTCTCAATGTGTTTGGAGTGTGAGAGAAGTAGTGTTAACTTGCTGTGTAGTTCATATTGCCTGGATGAATCTTCCACAACAATAATTTCATTTTTTCCAGTATTTAGTAGTGCAAGATATGAATGCATAATAATAATACATTTCTGATTTAATATAAATTGATGATGCTTTCTAATTGTGCATGAATGCTGGCAACTTAGTGAGTTTTGACAACTATTTAAATATATAGTGCTAAACAGGCTGGTAAACTGGATCTTTGTCATTTGCTATATATATATACACACATATATATATATATAATGTGAAAATCACTATAGATAGATAGATAGATGATAGATAGATAGATAAAAGAAATGTGAATGTGCAATTAGTGCCTTGAAAAAAAAGTCCTGAGAAACACCAAGCCATAAAATTATGGTGTTACGGTTACGAGTGCAGGCTCTAGAGTTAGACTTTGGAGCCAGTTTTCTCCAGTGCAAATTTTGTGTCCTAGAACCAAATTGTTCAAGGTTATTAAATTTAAGTTAATTAATTGAATTAGTTAAATTAAAAGTTCAGTTCTCTAGCTTCCCCTCAATCACAGTGGCCATATTTCAAGTGCTCAAGAGACACATGTGGGTAGTGGATACCATACTGGACAACACAGACATAAAACATCCCCATCACAGAAAGTTCTCTTGGACAGCAGTGTGCTTGAAGGTTTTTTAATAGGCTTCCATTTAACTAACTTGCCTCTTTAACTCTGTATTCCCATTACAAAACTTATCAATTGATAGCCAAGACATATTGAAATGCATGGGTAACCACACATTTTTTCACCCCCCAGTTCAACTGCTTATAAAACATCCAGTTGTGTTTGTTCCCAGACCTGTGTATTCCAGTTTACTTACATTGTAATTATATAACTTAGTTTAATTTGTCAACAGATAAAATACGGATGGGAAAAGTCTTCTATGCAAATTAAGTTGAATGCCTTGTTAAGAATCAATAAAGACAAGTTGAAATTTATTTGCTGCATAATTAGTCATAGGATAGAGAATTATAAGATATTAGAAGGAAAAACATCTAGAACTCTATGCTCAGCTAACTTTGAGAGTCCTTAAGTACTTACTCCACTTTAAAGAGCCTGAAACTGAAAAGTATTGCACAATAATGGATGAAATTTATGAAAGAAAAATGAAGCTAAACTCCAATAAATAGAACTATTTATCAAATGATGGATAAGCATATATGATATCCTAAATTAATATAAATATATTTATGAAGATAATCAGGCACTGTATACTTCCTATGGGATATGACAATACCATATATTAAGTCTTGAAAAAAGAATCAAACCTCTAGATCCAATCAAGTCTCTAGGTCCAATTGTGGCTAATCTCCAGCCACAATTACAATTTTATAGGAAATACAGAGGACAAAGGAACTTGTTAAACTATACCATGGGAATGCAATCAGCAAAATCCATACCTTGGGAAACTCTACAAGACAAACTTTTTTTTTAAAGATTTTATTTATTTATTTGAGAGAGAGAAGCGAAGGCAGACGCTTAACTGACTGAGCCACCCAGGCACCTCTGACCTGGTTTCTTCAACACACTGCAAAGAGAGAGAGATGGAGGGGTAACTAACAGATCAAAAGAGACTCAAAATATAGAGCAATCAATCACAACATGTAGACCTTGTTTGGATCCTAATTCATAAATGGTGTGCAAAGTATTTTAACATGAGACAATTGGAAATTTGTACAACGGCAGATTATTTGATAGTACTACGGTAATTATTATTGTTATAGGTGAAATAATTGTCATTATGTTAAAAAAAGAGTCCTGTTCTTTTACATACATATTGAAATATTTACAGATGATATGATGACTGAGATTTGCTTAAATATACTATGGGAAGGGATAGTGAATGGAGGTATGGATGAAGCATGATGGGATTTTTTTCAAAGATTTTTATTCATTTGAGGGGTAGAGAGAGAGTAAGTGAGTGGCGGGGGGCAGAAGGAGAGGGAGAAGCAGACTCCTCTCTGAGCAGGGAGCCTGATGCTGGTCTCGATCCCAGGACCCGAGATCATGACCTGAGCCGAAGGCAGACACTTAACTGACTGAGCCACCCAAGCATCCCTGAAAGATTGATTATTATTGGGCATGGGTATTGGGTACATAGGGACTCATTATATTATTCTATCTACTTTGGTTACATTCTAAATTCTCCGTAACACAAAGTTTTAAAAAGATAATGTATCATTTTTCTCACCAAGTTTTTCTAAGAGACTAAGTCCCAAAAGCATGAGATGAGGAAAGTGAAAGCAAATTAATATAATAAAGATTAAGAAAGTTCTAGTTATTTTCCATAATGACCCCCTCTTAATATCAAACCAAATTAAAAAGAAAAATATGTCCCTGCTTCAAACACGGGCGGAAGGCACTAAAGACTGCCTATTGGGTATTCACCACTGATTCTGGAATCAGCACTGATTGTAATCCCAGGTTCATCACTAATTGCATTACCCATGGACAAAGTAATCAATGTTTATAAAACTCAGTTTCCTCATCTGTGAAGTGGAAGTAAGAATAAAAGTACCTGCATTATAAAGTCATTATGAAAACTCAATAATATAAGCCAATGTAAGGTGTTTTGCTTGTTTGCCACAGAGCCCACCTCGGGAACTAATAAGAGAATACACAATGGAAATTGTTAGTGACAGCTTTGAAGGTCATACCAATGAATCTGGATTTGCTCTATTACATGAACTCTAAACATTCGAAACACTTGAGTGAGAGAAAATAATGTTTGAGAGAATTGATTTTGATGGGGCAGAAATAGAAGGTAGAAAAACCACATAGTCGTTGCAATTTTTGTAAGAAGACCTACACTTATGTGGTGGCCATAGAAATGGAAAAAAACATGGGTGCCTGGGTTGCTCTTTCAGTTAAGTGTCCACTCAGGTCATGATCTTGGGGTCCTAGGATTGAGCCTCGCATCAGGCTCTGTGCTCAGCAGGGAGTCTGCTGGAGATTCTCTCTCCCTCTCCCGGCCGCCCCCCACTTCAAATAAATAAATAAATCTAAAAAAATAAGAAACAGAAAATAAAGGACATCCAGCCACTCCTGTGAAGAGGCACTAAAGTTAGAAACAGCAAGGTGTCCATTTGACTCCTGACTACTAATTATCAGGGAGCCCCATCTTCAAACTACTTATCTCAGGTAGGTAGAAACACAGAAGAAAAGAGATGGAAAGAAAGGTGGAGAACAAAAGAGACATTAGTCTTGGGTTTCAAAGACTGTTGTGTATTTACTCACATTACCCAGCGCTAACACTAAAGATGTCAGAGGCTTTATGTGGAATCAGGATAAATGTGTAAAGTAGCAGTTGAGGTTTAATAAGACCTGATGGCTCGAGATGGGGTGAAGAAGGATCGGGAAGATACCCAATGCAGTTTCCTGCGAATGACCAGATACATTCCTCTCCTGCCACTCTCAACTTCCTTGCCTGTAACTCCCCACTGTGGGCAGCTAATTGCTCACAAAGGGAATTATGAAAAAAGCTAAAAGTCATTTACAACTTTCCTTGTTACTCAGCAAAATAGACTGTTTTCCTCCGGGAAGTGGTATTCTTTATAAAGTTACAATTTCTTAAGCAAACTTTCTCCAGGCCCACAGTAGTAAGAAATGCATTTAAGATTCTCATTCCTTCCTAACTCCAATCATCCCCAATGTTATTTTTCCACTTTAAAATTGAGCAATACTCCAGCTTTTCTTCGATGATAGAGCCAGTCTTGTAATGTTCAACTGGGTAGCTCGGAGGTTTCCCTCGGGCTACTTCCATCCCTGTTTCTCCTGATCAGCTAATTGAAAGGCAGCTCAAAAATGACAAGTTTTCTGCAGCTAGACTCCTAAGAGAAGACAACAGGGGACTGGAAGTTCTGTCCCTGCCAACCTTCTTGACTACAGGTGACTAGAGTAAATCCCTTACATCTGTGCTATCAGGATACCTACTTTCAAGGGAAGGTCTTTTAACTCTGCAAGCGTCATGGGGCCTGATGAATCAAACTGATTTCTTTGGGTCAAATAAATTCTGGAAGCATTAAGCACTTTTACGGGGTGCAGAAAAAGACTGAACTACACAACAATAGAAAAAAAATGCTTGATTTTTTTGATGGGACTGTAACCTACAAAACATCTCCTCTCAAATGCACTTCTTTCGTATTTGATCACTTTCTCAGCTGTGTACATTTACAGCATATTCAAGTGTAAACCAGATCACTGAAACAATAAGTTCATTCACAATTCATAGACTGTCCACAGCCATGTAAAAAAAAATATTCCCCTCTGCCAATAATAGGCACAGTTTCTGCATTACTCTGAATTCCATAAGGAAGTATTCTCAAAGGTTGTTTCCTAGCCTCTTTTTTTGAAAACAATAACACCTTATTAATTTACATGGCTGGGGAACTTACTATCACTTCATCAATATTGGTTTGCATAATCTGCCCCCAAGTAGTTTTTTTTTAATGTACTAGATACATAACCGGGCTATGAGAACATGCCAACACCAGATGGCAGTTGTATGCCACAGCCCCCAAGGTTTGAGCTGTAAGGTATAAACTGAGATGGTTTGAGGTAAAAGACAAACGTCCCTTTGCACTGTGTTCATATCAAAAGCATATTATATAGAACACCCACTGCTCATCACTCAGTGCCTTCCTTAATGCCCATCACCCAATTATATGCAACTGATAAATTATTGAACACTACATCTGAAACTAATGAGGTACTATGAGTTGGCTAATTGAACTTAAATTTAAAAAAAAGAAAAGGAAGCATAATATAAACTTAAGTAATAACTAAATTCTAAAATAATTCTCTAGAGCAGATGTCAACCAACTGAATTCCAGAATATAATTTTGTTCACTACTTCTCAAAAGTCATCACACAGCCTACCTCACCCCAAGCCCCAACCATGTAATAATATTTGATTAGAATGCTAATCTTCATATCCGTTATCACTTGCACTTAACTACTTTTCCTGATTTTTTTTATCTTCAATGTCTTGTCGTTTAGCACCCTACTCTTGACTTAGTCAAGCATGATAGAGCCACCCTGCCTAGCTATCCCAGCTAATTGAAGGAACAGTGTTTCTTGTGGTCTCCATCTTCCTGCAGCTTTCTTGTTCTATTTGCTTTCTCTCTCTTCCTCTTCACTTAGGGAACATGATTTACCCTCCACAGTTAGTGGTAGGTTTCTCTTCACAATTTTGTCCCTGATTTTCTAAATTAGTTTTATTTTTCTTGATGAGAAGAATTTACTCTGCTCCGTCACTAGAGCGGACTGGAGCTTAGCAAAAATAGCAATTAAAAATGTACCTAAACAACCCAATTCAAATATAGGCAAAGGACTTGAATAGATATTTCTCTACAGAGAATACACAAATGGCCAATAATCAAATGAAATGATGCTCAACATCATTAGTCATTAGAGAAATGCAAATTAAAACCACAATGAGATACCACTTCACATCCATTAGGATGGCTCTAATAAAAAATATGTGGAAAATAAGCCTTGGCAAGGATGTAGAGAAACTGGAACTCACATGCATCGTTGGTGGGAATGTAAAGCACTACAACCACTGCAGAAAGTAGTTCGGTTGTTCCTCAGAAAGTTAAACACAGAATGACCATATGATCCAGCAATTCCATTCCTAGGCACATACCCAAGAAAAATGAAAGCAGAGATTCAAAGAGATATTTGTACATACATGTTCTGACTGACATTTTTCCAAAGCACACATCCAGATGGCCAACAGCTGAATGAAAAGATGCTCAACATCACTCATCAGCAGGGAAATGCAAACCAAACAAAATGCAATGAGATACCACCTCTCTCTTGTCAGAATGACTAAAGTTGAAAACACAAGAATGAACAAGGGTTGGGGATATGGAGATATGGAGAAAAAGGAATTTGCATTCTCACTGTTGGTGGGTGCAAACTGGTACAGTCACTGTGGAAGAGAGTATGGACGTTCCTCAAAAAGCTAAAAATGGAGCTACTCTATGATCCAGTGTTTGCACTACTGGGTATTTATCCCCAAAAAATACAAAAACACTAATTCAAACGGATACATGAACCCCTACGTCTGTTGTAGCATTATATACAATAGCCAAACTATGAATGCAGCCCGTGTCCATCAACAGACGAATAAATAAGGAAGAAGTGTTACACACACACACACACACATGAATATTACTCAGCCATCAAAAAGAATGAAATCTTGCTATTTGCAATGACATGGATAGAGCTAGAGAGTATAATGCTAAGTGAAAGAAATCAGAGAATGAAAAATACTATATGATTTCCCTCATATGTGGAATTTAAGAAACAAATGAACAAAGAAAAAAAGAGACAAACCAAGAAACAGACTCTTAACTATAGAGAACAGACTGATGGTTACCAGAGGGGAAGTGGGTGGGAGGTCGGGGGAAACAGGTGATGGGGACTGAATCCACATTGTGATGAGCACTGAGTAACGTATAGCGTATACCTGAAACTAACATAACACTGTATGTTAACTGTACTGCACTTAAAGTTTTGAAAAAAATTAGCAACAAATAAGGAACAAAAAATATCTTAAAGGTTTCTCCCAAACCACTAAAGCAACCTAATTAAGTTATAATTTGATTTAGCATTCACAAAATTATATTACAGACCAAACATATGCCCATTAATCAAAGACTAAAATAATCCCTGAGTAAATGGTATAAAGTTAGCTTATGCCAAAGTTGACCTTGAAAAACCCTTCAACTATGGTTCAGTGTGGTTGTGAGTTACATGCGAATATGTTTTCATAAGGATGTGTCAGTGATTCCTCATGTATTTTTTTTTAATAAAATGTATCTGAGTAGCAGGAAAAAAATGTGCCCATAGGCCACTTGCTGATAACGAAAGCCTAAATAAAAATTATTTCAATTTTAAGGACAATATGCCACCAAGGAAATTTCAAATAAAGGAAAAACAACCAGAACTTTACCTGGCTGTATCACAAACCCATTAGATCTGAACTAGCCAGGCTAGACCAATGTTGACATTTAAGTGGCTATCAAACAATTTCCTCTCGTCAATGTAAACAAGAGACAGAATTAATCAACTTAAGAGAGTAGCAATGTAACAGTTCTTTAGCATATTTATGGTCTACATAGAAATGAATGTTACTAATTAGGACCGATTGCCCCCAAAGTTGAATTTCCCATAGATAGGAGTACTTAAATCCACTAGCCCATGTCCCAGGCAGAGGAAAGAACGTGGATTCTCCCTCCACATCACACTGGCTGGGATCCTGGTTTATGAGACCACTGCACTAGTACTTTTCCTCTGTTATTTCTAATCCTTAAAACCCTGGGAGACAGACATTGGTATCTCTGTTTTAAAGATTACAGAAATGAGGCAATAGCAGCTATGTGTCTTTGATCAAGGCCACACAGCTCTTCAGTCCTGCGACTCGGTTTCAAACACAAGTCTTTCCACACCAAAGCCTGGTGTGTGGCCTTTCTGATAACAGCGCTAGCCTTCAAAACCCTGGCTTGTTACCTTCAGACTAGGTATATGAGGATTTGTGCTAGTCCTCAAGAAACAAAGTTGAATTTCTGAAAGAATGTATAATCTGGGCTTTTCCCTTCAAGTGGCCTTGCTCTTTAAATTTTTCTGATTTAGTGCAGTTTGACTGTGAAAGCCTTATAGCTCAAAGGTCCCTCAGTTCTCAGGTTAATGTTAGAGTGTCTCAGGGGACAGCTTTCTTCCTGATGACCTTGGCAGGAGAAGAAGTTAACCCCCTCCTCAACTCGGCCTGTATACGACACCAAAACACGAGAGAGCCTCAGTTTTTGATTCAAATATCACTTTATGTAAATCCGCGGAGCCCAGCCAAGCATCCAGGGTAAAGCAAACGTTTTCTGTAACTGCAAAGAATTCTGTTTCCAGGAAGCAGGGGATCTCACAAGGGGCCCTCAGCCCTGCTGTCAAAGAACGAGCAAAGGAATCAAGAGCAGATAAGGAACAAGCAGATGAGGGAATTTCCAGTATAGCCTAAAACAAACGTGCAAAGATGAGATAAGATGTTTGCAAAAATAATAATAATAATAATAATAATAATAAAAACCTTTGGATGTCCAAAGGGCTAGCCTTTGACAAAATTGTGAAGGAGGTTTTCTGTTTTCTCGTTCTCTCCCACTGCCCTCACCTCTGCTCCCCTAATTCTACTCCTCCACCCTACGTAGTCTCAGAGCTAATGATATTTTTTGAGTGCCTGTCCAAGCCTCCTAGAGTGGGGCTCTCTCTTCTCTGCTACCCCCTTAACATATTTTATGTCCCATAGCATCCTCCGGACCTCTCCTTCCTGTGATTGTTCCCATATAGGAGCTCTAATTAAACTCATTTGGTGAACGATCTTGACTGCTTGTAATGATGTAAAGCATTACCCCTACCAGATCACGCATTTGCATTGTGACTGAGCTTTACAAAACCTTAGACCTGTCTTTCCTCCTAAGCTATTTATTTCTTTCCCTTCGTCTACTTGTGAGCCCATAAATTCTGCTATGGTATTTTTACAACCTCTCCAACAGCAGGGAGAACATTTTGACTCCACAAGATAAAGGACTAATGAGCATAAGAGATGTGGCATCTGTTTGTAAACATTAATGGAGCGATGCCTGTTAGCCTGGTACTACCCCCTAACTTGCAGAAGCTTAGAACGTAGCTGGGGAGACAACGTTAACACCTATGAAAAGTCAAACAACATCACCAAATAGGACAGCATTCCTTGATTTGAAGATCTGAAACACCAGGTGACTCTGGTGGTCTGACACTATCTAGGGGAGGTAGGAGGGCGGAGGGAAAGACCCAGCAGCAGTATCCTCAGAGTATATGGTACAGAGTATATGGTAAATGAAGCAGTGACAGAGTCACAAGGACACTGTGAAAACAAGCCCATAACCCCAGCGTGTACTTCCATCCATCTCAGTGTGTGCTGGATTATTCCAGTGGTGAAGGAACACATGGATGAATCACTGTTTGATAAATACCTCCTGAAAACTGCCTTCCATCATTTTCCTGTGAACACATTGGAAATAGAATTGATGGCTTTTTAATTAATTCTGTCTCTAATATCCAGATGGCAAGTTTAGCAATTACATGAAGCTCTGAAACCATGATTAAGTAACTGAATTTTCACACACATAAAAAAAGATATTTAAAAGCACTACTTCCGGGAGTGGTTCTCAACCATGGCCCAAAGGGACTGGAGGGTATTGGGGAAAGGGAGGCTTAAAAAGAACTATTATGCTTTTCTTTATCCCTCCAAATACAGGCATGGAAGAAACAGCTGCATGCATCCTTCTAAATATGGAAATGGCAGTAAAATCATTCAAATGGTCTGTTTTCAAATTATTTGAACTTCTGTCAAATTTAGATTAAATATTTTTTTCTAGAATACTTTTCTCTTTTTGTAGGCCTTACAGTGCCAAGTATAATGTCGTTCACACAGAAGAAATTCAACAAATATTTTCCCATTGTTTGGTTGTTCTGGGAGAGATCCCAACCTTTTAGGAAAAAATTCTGGTATAAACTGCAATTTTCCTAACTTTAAGCTCTATTTCAGAAAGCTGTCTCTGAACTGACTGGGCCCTGCCTACTAAGAGGTCCATTGAGTGTTAACCACCAGCTTCCATTAGATGAAGATAAGATACCGATGAGAAAGGAGAGGATAAGATTGGAGTAGCTCCCCCAGCAAGATAAAAGGGAAGAGGTAAACAAAAAGACAGGTGGGGCAATAAACCCTCCCTTCCCTCCTTGAAGAGACTGTATCAGGTACGAGGAAAACTTACAGGATTATAATTGTGGTATATATAGGCACATAACTTTGTGTGCCCCTGATATAGTCCAAAGTCAAGGACATGTCCTAGGACTTTGGTCCTAGAGGACTTTCTCATGTAGGCCTTATACCTTATACCTTATACCATTATCCTCCCTGGCACCTACCGATGCCTACTTCACTGTACATATATACTTACTGGTTTGGTTTGTTACCTGTTTGCCCCCCCAGGGATTTAAGTTCCATGAGGACAAAGGTAGGCCTGTCAAAATCATTACCGTTAAAATGCTCCGAAAAAGGGCAAAATCACAACATTCACACAAATACAGAAATCAATTAAAGATTGATTGTTAAAGATTTTATTTAACTCAGTAATGAAGAAACTGGGAAATTGTTACAACCAGTTAAAAACAGAATCCAAAGAACAGACACATTTATAGATCAAGAATGCTGACATTTCAGAACGAATACATGGGAGGCAAAACTTTTTTCCACAGGGGAGGAGGTGTCCTGAGAGAAATAGATTTGCTTGCTTATAGACAAGCATTGTTGCCTATAAACAATGATTATTTTGCATTAATATCAGTCATCTCCAATCTACAGGGTTCCAAGATAACTGCCATCCGAGCAGGACTAGATAACCCTGAAGGTCTGCTTCAAACTTGGCCTAGCTTTCCACTGAAACACAGAATCCTCCCTAGACCAACAACAGTGTCTAGCACAGTGCCTGGCACACAATGGACACTTGAAAGGGCAGCAAGAGGGCCAATATTATCAACATGAACCTCATTCACCAAACCAGATACTTGGACATCATCCCCAATTGCCTTCTCTTTCATGCTGTCCTCCCTCCATACCTGATCAGTCCCCGCATGTTATCATTTCTACGATCTGAAAATATTTATTTTCCTGCATAAGAGAAATCTGTTCTAATGCGTGCATCTCAGGATGCCATTCCTATTCTAAAACCCACTACTACCCTCAGAATAAACCTTAAATACTTTAGAAACTAAGGCCTTTTATTCTGGGAATATCTAACAAAGAAGAAGTACACGAAAAGATCATGGACACATCACCAATTTAGCACAGCTGTTGGTACATCATGGATGCTCAGTAAGTATATGATTATTAATTAATTAACAGTTATTCAAAGCAGGACCTGCATAACTCGTCTTTCCCCTGATTTATTTCTGATTATAATTACAGCTTATTCTATAAATGTATCTTCTTTTACTTTTCCCATTTGAACTCATACCTCATTTTAAAAAAAAAAGAAAAAGAATACTTGGATTCTACAACAACTATTACCTTGAATCTAAGGTACTAGCATGTTAAAAGCAGAGTTAGCATCTCCAGCCTGACAAAATTTTACTTAGTTACAAGCCCCACCCCATGCCCAAAGGAGTATCTACATGGTACTGTCAAAGTTCAGATTGGTGTAATGAAAATTAAGGCCAATATGAGAGTTTCATAGATGGAGAAATTGTTTCTAAATTAAGTGGAGCTGGCTGGAATGGATAGCCTCTCTGACTTCACTCTGACTGATGTTATTTGGTATTTTATTCTCTTCAAAGGGAGGCTGTTGTCTAAAGAAACCTTTAGAATTGATGGCTAAGATGCAGCTTGGCTCTATGGCTGCATGTTTTCTCTTGGGAGAATTTCCTTATGGTTATTGGGCACAAGAGCTCACTAGGAAAAGAAAATGTCAATTTAAAAATTTACTTCCCAGATGCCCTTCACTGTGGATTCATATAATGAAATGCAGCAATTTATATTTAGCAAAATAAGACTTAAAAGAAATTACAAAAAGCACTGTAGTGAGACCATTTTGAAATGCTGGGAGAGAATGCAAGGCTGACCTCAGAAAAACTCTAAGTTTTTATTTGGTATCTTCCAGCCTTCCTTTAACTGCCTATCCCCAAGGATACTTCTTCCTATAATTCCCTGCTAGATAACCAGAGTCGCTCATGTGGGAGCCATGCGAGGTGTGCCCTCCTTGGACACTATCCTGCCCTTGGTCTTCAACCTACCCTTACCCCAACTAAACTTACCTGTTACAGGCATCTCAGTGAACTTGCCTGGTGGGAAATATCTAAGAAACTCTATTGAAAGGTGTAACCCAGTAATAAGATTATGTAATTCTCTTATTGAGTACAGTTGTATTTCACTATTTTTTCCACCGAAGATAAATAACAAAGGTAGAAGTTCAGGCATTATTAACAGGATGCTATTTCTGGAACTAGAATTCTTCCCAGGGTTCCTCAAAACTCAAGGAATAAGCCTACTCATTGGAACAGCGTATGATTATCAACTACACTGACACTATACTTGATATGAAATTGTCTTGTCATTTATCTTGTTCTTTTAAAATTCAAGTGGAGGTTTTAAAAAATCCTGTTAATTGAAGGTTCAGGTTAGTTAGATTCAGGTCAATCAAGGTTTTACTCTAACAGAATTTACGTAATGTGGTGACTTTCAGGCATGAGAGAATTTTTTGATTAATCAGTTCAGTTTGCCTATAATATTGATTTAATGACCTGTTTGAATGGGTCACACTAATTGAACTAAACTGTGTTGTTTACAAGAGCAGCTGGTAATGAAAATAATGTATCCTATATCCTTCTACACAGTAGACAATGCAGCTCATTTTACTTATTATTTAAAATTGGCTTGCATGAACTCTATTTTGCATGTATATTAATTTTTCATTTTACTTATTTCATATTGGTATGTCCTTTTATACATCACAAAGTGAGCTGATTTCAAATGGAAAACTAGCATAATGAACAAAAAGGTGACAAGGTAGTCTTTTTAATCTTGCCCAAAAGTTTAGTTTTAACTTCTGTGATAGTTCTGAGAAAAAGTGGTTCTTGGTGCTCACATGAAATATTTTGGCAGGCATCAGATTGAGGACATATACTAATTGCTTAAGGTATGTCCTAGGAATATTTTTGAATGTGGACAAAAATGATAAATACATCCTTTCTAAGGTTTTACCTGTAGCCATTTGAACTATGCCAAAATACCATTTCAAATGTATTAGTTTGTCTGGAAATATAATTAGTCACTAAATTAAAACATTCGAATATTAAGGTCATGTCACTATAACTTAGTAGTTTTTAACTATTTCTATAGTTCTGCTTAAACTGTTCTTTTCCTCTCAGCCCATAACCCAACCCCATCTATAAGATACTATGAAAATATAGAAACATGTTTTGTACATCAACCCTACTCTATCTGGGTCCAGGACCATGCTAGGTACCATGAACAATACACAGATAAAACATTTCCCAGTTAAAGAACTTAAAATCTATTTGAAAACGCAAGTTAAATACATATAAACAATAAACCTAAGTATGAAAGAAAGGATAACAGGAGAGCAGAGGAAAGGCTGCAGAGCAAAGATGGGAACATCAGCTGAGCCTTACAAGAAGGCCAATTATTGATGGGGAAAGAGGAGTAAGGGATCATTCTAGAGCAAGGGAACAGCACAAGCAAAAGGGCAGAGAACAAAGTTGACATGGTACATATTCGAATGGGAAGGAGAAGAACAATTAGCCTGACATGGATTTAATGGTTATATTGTCTGCAATGAGCTAGAAGGCTACAAGAGTATTAGGTTTTGTCTCACACATGGGATAATTTGCTCTTCGAGAGCAAGAAACGTGTGGGAGAAAAGCACAACAATGAAAGAGTAAGGGACCTCATTAGATCTGGTCCCTTGAATTTAGCTAGGTAAGTATCAAATCATTCTGAACAACTGTAAATTCAACCTGAGATGTAAGGAAAAAATTGCTGGAACTTTGCAAATACAAAAGTGACCACTTTTTGCAAGGTAGGAGTTGTGGAGAAGTGAATCTGAGATGATATATGGGAAGATAAACGTCAGGGAGAAGGAGCCTCTTTAAGCTGGAAAGTGATACAGTACCAGAGCCCCAAACTGGAACCTTTAGAAGTCTGTTCCATTGAGATAGATCCCTTCCTGAAAGGTGTCCAGGTGGTGAAGTGGGACAGAATCCTAGGTGGGACAGTGAGGTTTCAGGATCTCCAGGGTCGCTAAAGCACGGGAGTGCCTGTGCCAGCAGAGTTCCCAAACACTGGAACAGGGAAACCGGCTATAGTCAGCAAGCCTGGGAGTGGGCTCTTGGATCAGTTTGCTGTAAAACATGAACCACAACACAACCAGGCAACTGCTTTCCACGTGGAACCCCTGCAAAGCGCCGAGACACAGTGACCTTCCTCCTTCCCCCAGGAGGATGAGCACTGGTGTGCACTATAGGAGTCTGCAGAGTTTGGCAGACACAAAAGTGAAGATTGTTTTTCCCTGAGAGTTTACTGAAGAGAGGGGGCCACGATATTTCAACTCCAGGGCTGGGGACCAGGACATGGCCATTTTTATTTTCATCCTCTAAAGAGGCACAGAAAGTCTTCAAGGAACAGAAGCCACATAGAAGAACCCAGAAGAGCTTACACTGAGCCCGGCCCCTGGAAGGGTGGTGCAACTCCGTTCAGGCAAGGACACTTGAAAATCAGAAGAGCAGGCCCTTCCCCCAGATGACCAGTTGAAACATCAGGGAAATACCAAATTTACCAAGTACACAGAAGTGTGTAAAACTCCAGCTCTAGGAGAAAATAGTATATAGAAACCAAGGGTTGTGTTTTTTTCTCATGATTCTTTTATCTTTCAGTTTTACATTATCCTTTCCTTTTATTCTTTTTTCTTCCTTCTCAACTAGTTTCTTATTTTATCAACTCTTTTGGTGTTTTTTTTTTTTTAGGATTTTATTTATTTATTTGACAGACAGAGATCGCAAGTAGGCAGAGAGGCAGGCACAGAGAGAGGAGGAAGCAGGCTTGCTGCTGAGCAGAGAGCCCAATACGGGGCTAGATCCCAGGACCCTGGGATCATGACCCGAGCCAAAGGCAGAGGCTTTAACCCACTGAGCCACCCAGGTGCCCCTATCAACTCTTTGTTTTTAAGTCTTTTTTTTAAACTTTCATTTTTACATTTATATTTTATAGATATATTCTTCATTCTTGGTTTCCTTTCATTGTATTCAATTTTATTTTTGAATAGTTATAAATTTTGCTTTCTTTACAATTTTGGACTTTAGTGTATCCTAACAAACAGACCAAAATACACCAGGACCAAGTGGATCACCCTGTTTTGTCCACCTGAAAGATTATATTCTCCATTTTTTCCCTTTTTTCTTTTTCTTTTCTTTTTTGGTTTCTGACCTCTTCAGATTTGTCTAATGTGTATTTTGCTTAGGTTGTGGTTGATATTTTTTATTTTGTTCTCTCGTTCATCCATTCTCCTCTGGGCAAAATGACTAGAAGGAGGAATTCACAACAAAAGAAAGAACCACAGGAAATACTCTCTGCTACATATCTAATCCATACAGATATAAGTAAAATGTCAGTGCTGGAATTCAGTATCACAATTATAGAGTTACTAACTGGGCTTGCAAAAAGCATAAAAGACACTAGAGAATCTCTTAGTTCAGAAACAAAATCTAATCAGGTTGAAATTGAAAATGTTCTGAAATGCAGTCTAAATTGGATACTCTAACAGCTAGGGTAAGTGAGGCAGAAGGGAGAGTCAGTGATATAGAAGACAAGATGATTAAAAGGAAGGACGCTGAGCAAAAGAGAGGAAAAACAACTAATGGACCATGAGGGAAGGCTTCATGAAATCAATGATACCATAAAGGGAAATAATATTAGAATTATTGGAGTCCCAGAGGAAGAAGAATGAGAGGAACGGAAGGTATATTGGAGCAAATCATACCTGAGAACTTCCCTAATCTGGGGAAGGAAACAGGCATTCAAGACCAAGAGGTAGAGAGAATGCCCCCTAAAATCAATAAAAATAGATCAACACCCCAACATATAATTGTGAAGCTTGAAAATTTCAGAGATAAAGAGAAAATCCTGAAAGAAGTTCAAAGCAAGAGCTCCTTAATTTACAATGGTAGAAACATTAGACTGGTATCAGACAGATCCACAGAGACCTGACAGGCCAGAAAGACGTGGCATGACATATTCAGGGTATTAAATGAGAAAAACACACAGCCAAGAATACTTTATCCAGCAAAGCTGTCATTAGAATGGAAGGAGAGATAAAGAGCTTCCAGGACAACAGAAACTAGAAGAATTTGTGATCACTAAACCAGCCGTGTAAGAAATGTTAAAGGGGATCCTGTAAGAGAAGAGAAAGCCCAAAAATAACAGACCAGAAAGAAACAGAGATTATCTACAGAAACAGGGACTTTACAGGTAATACAATGGCATTAAATTCCTACCTTTCAAGAGTTACTCTGAATGTAAATGAGCTAAATGTTCCAATCAAAAGACACAGGGTATCAGATTGTATAAAAAAGCAAGACCCATTCATATTCTGTCTACAAGAGACTCATTTTAGACCTAAAGAAACCTCCAGATTGAAAGTGAGGGGGTAGAGAACCATTTATCATGCCAATTGACCTCAAAAGAAAGCTGGGGTAGCAATCTTCGTCAGAAAATTAGATTTTAAGCCAAAGACTGTAGTAAGGGATGAAGAGAGACACGATTTCATACCTAAAGGGTCTATCCAACATGAAGATCTAACATTTATAAATATTTATGCTCCTAATTTGGAAGCAGTCAATTATATAAACTAATTAATAACCAAATTAAAGAAACTCATTGATAATAATACAATAATAGTTAGGAACTTCAACACCCCACTCACAGCAATGGATAGATCATTTAAGCAAAAGATAAATATGGAAATAAGGACTTTGAATGAGACACTGGACCACATGGACTTCACAGATATAATCAGAACATTCCCTCCTAAAGCAACAGAATACACATTCTCGAGTGTGCATGGAACATTCTCCAGAATAGATCACATACTGGGTCACAAATCAGGTCTGAACTGATACCAAAATCAGGATTATTCCCTGCATATTTTCAGACAATAATGCTTTGAAACTCGAACTCAATCACAAGAGGATGTTTGGAGGGAACTCTAAAACTTGTACGTTAAAAAGCATCCTACTGAAGAACAAATGGGACAACCAGGAAATTAGAGAAGAATTAAAAAATTCATGGAAACTAATGAAAATGAAAATACAACTGTTCAAAACATTTGGGATACAGCAAAGGTGGTCTTAAGAGGGAAGTGCATAGCAATACAAGTCTCTAAAAAATTAGGAAAGTCTCAAATTCAAAAACTAACTTTACACTTAGAGGAGCTGTAGAAAGAACAGCAAATAAAATAAAACTTAAGCCAAGCAGGAGAAGAGAAATGATTAAGATTAAAGCAGAAATCAATGAAATAGTATCCAAAAGAACAGTAGAACAGATCAATGAAACTAGAAAATTGTTCTTTGAAAGAATTAATAAGATCGATAAACCTCTAGCCAGACTAATCAAAAAGAAAAGAGAAAGGACCCAAATTAATAAAATCATGAATTAAAGAGGAGATATCACAACCAACACAAAGGAAATACAGTTTGAAGAACATATTATGAGAAACTATATGCCAACAAATTAGGCAATCTGGAAGAAATGGATGCATTCCCAGAAACACAAATTACCAAAACGGATACAGGAAGAAATAGAAAACCTGAACAAACCTATAACCACCAACGCAATTGAAGTAGTAATTGAAAATCTCCCAACAAACAAGAGTCCAGGGCCAGATAGCTTTCCAGGGGAATTCTACAAACATTTAAAGTAGAACGAATACCTATTCTTCTGAAGCTGTTTCAAAAAATAGAGAGGGATGGAAAACTTCCAAACTTGTTGTAAGAGGCCAGCATTGCCTTGATCCCCAAACCAAAGGCCCCTATTAAAAGGAGAATTACAGACCAATATCCCTGATGAGCATGGATGCCAAAATTCTCACCAAGATACTAGCCAATAGGATCCAACAGTACATTAAAAGGATTATTCACCACGACCAAGTGGGGTTTATTCCTGGGCTACAAGGGTGGTTCAACATTCACAAATCAACCAATGTGATACATCGCATTAATAAAAGAAAGTATAAGAACCATATGATCCTCTTGATTAATGCAGAAAAAGCGTTTAACAAAATACAGCATCCTTTCTTGATTAAAACTCTCCACAATGTAGGGATAGAGGGAACATACCTCAATATCATAAAAGCCATCTATGAAAAGCCTGCAGCAAATATCATTTGCAATGAGGGGAAAATTGAGTTCTTTTCACCTAAGCTCAGGAACATGACAGGGATGCCCACTCTCACCACTGCTATTCAACATAGTAGTAGAAGTCCTAGCCTCAACAACCAGACGAAAAGAAATAAAAGGCATTAAAATTGGCAAAGAAGTCAAAATCTCACTCTTCACAGATGACATGATACTTTTTGTGGAAAACCCAAAGGAATCCACCCCAAAATTGTTAGAACTCATATGAGAATTCATAACTGTGGCAAGATATAAAATCAATGCACAGAAATCAGTTGCATTTCTATATAACAACACTGAGACAGAAAAAAGAGAAATTAAGGAATCAATCCCATTTACAACTGCACCAAAAACCATAAGATATCTAGAAATAAACATAACCAAAGAAGTAAAGGATCTGTACTCTAAAAACTACAGAACACTTCTGAAAATTTTGAAGAAGACACATAGAAATAGAAAAATATTTCATAGTCATGAAGAATAAATATTAAAATGCTTATGCTACCCAGAGCATTCTACACGTCAGTGTAATCCCTACCAAAATCCCATTGACATTTTTCACAGAGCTGGAACAAATAATCTTAAACTTTATATGGCCCGAGGAAGACCCAAATAGCTAGAGGAATGTTGAACAAAGAAAACCAGGCTGGTGGCATCATAATACCAGACCTCAAGCTATATTACAAAGCTGTAATCATCAAGACAATATGGTATTGGCACAAAAACAGACACGTAGATCAACAGAGCAGAATGCAGAGCCCAGAAATAGATCCTCAACTCTACGGTCAGCTAATCTTTGACAAAGCAGGAAAGAATATCTAATGGAAAAAGGACAGTCTCTTCAATAAATGGTGTTGGAAAAATTGGACAGCCACATGCAAAAGAATGAAACTGGACTATTTTCTTGCACAAACACAAACATAAACTCAAAATGTATGAAAGACCTAAATGTGAGACAGGAATCCATCAAAATTCTAGAGGAAAACTCAGGGAGCAACCTCTTCGACCTTACCCACTGCAACTTCTTGCTAGATACATCTTCAAAGGCAAGGGAAACAATAGCAAAAATGAACTATTAGGACTTCATCAAGATAAAAAGCTTCTGCATGCAAAGGACAATACTCAACAAAACTAAAAGGCAACCTACAGAATGGGAGAAGATATTTGCAAATGACAAATCAGATAAAGGGTTAGTATCCATGCTTTATAAAGAAATTATCAAACTCAACACCCAAAAAACAAAAAATCCACTCAAGAAGTGGGCAGAAGACGTGAACAGATATTTCTCCAAAGACGCCATACAAATGACCAATAGACTCATGAAAAAATGCTCCACATCCCTTTGTATCAGGGAAATACAAATCAAAACCACAATGAAATACCACCATACACCAATCAGAATGGCTAAAATTAAAGACAAAAAAGACAGGAAACAACAAATGTTAGTGAATATGCAGAGAAAGGGGAACACTCTTACACTGTTGGGAATGCAAGCTGGTGCAGCCATTCAAGAAAACAGTATGGAGTTCCCTTAAGAAGTTAAAAATAAAAAATAAAATTAAAAAGGCTTTAAAAAAGTTAAAAAGACTACCCTATGATGCAGCAATTGCACTACTAGGTATTTACCTTGAAGATATAAAGGTAGTGATCCAAATGGGCACCTGTTCCCCAGTGTTCATAGCAGTAATGTCCACAATAGCCAAACTGTGGTAAAAACCAAGATGTCCATCAACAGATGAATGGTTAAAGAAGATGTGGTTCATATATACAGTAGAATATTACTCAGCCATCAGAAAGGATGAGTACCTACCATTTACTTCAACATGGATGGAACTGGAGGGTATAATGCTGAGTGAAATAAGTCAATAAGAGGAAGACGATTATCATATGTGGAATACAAGAAACAGCACAGAGGATCATAGGAAAGGGGAGGGAAAACTGAATGGAAAGTCATTAGAGAGGGAGAAAAACCATGAGAGACTCTTAATTATAGGAAACGAACTGAAGGTTGCAAAAGGGGAGGTGGGTAGAGGGCTGGGGTAACTGGGTGATGCACGTAAGGAAGGCACATGATGTGACGAGCACTGGGTGTTATACGCAACTGATGAATTATTGAACACTACATCTGAAACTAATAATGTACTATATGTTGGCTAATTAAATTTAAATTTAAAAAAAGAACAGGAAACATGTTTATTACATTTTTCAGGCTTTTAAATCCCTATTTCAGCAAAATATATGCAATAGATGTTAAATAAAACCTTGCTAAAGAAATTAATCAGAAAGAATATGATCACAGATACCAGAGAAGATGGGCTAAGAAAGAACATCTGGAGTTAGATTATAATTAAAAAGCAGCAGAACAGGGTTGCCAACTTTGGAAATTGTCCTACTGACTTGAACTAAGAGAGGGTTTGTGAATATTTTGCTGATGACAAGGTACAGATCTGTGTACCAAGTTTCTATGCTTTTACACACATGATTAATCCATCTGCCTAATTAAATTTCCTAGCCTGGTACTGGTCCCTACCCCTACACATTCCATTTCAAAGCTTGAAAATTAGGTATATACTGCGTTCATGGACTTCTGAATGTTTGGATGACATTTCCCAAAATGTATTACAGATTAGTAGTTCTGAGAGATGTTAATAGGTGTACCTTAGAAACATGCCACATAATGAAATAAGTTTGGGAGGTGCTGCTGACTATCACCAGCTTCAAGGTCTAAAAGAATATTTACTCATATATCAAAATGTTCTAAAATGTCCTATAGTAATCTGTTTTAAATTGTTTACATTATCTAATGCAATATTTCTTACCCATATTTTACAGCAAAAATCTTTTTTTTTTTAAATGGGTGACCCATTAAACATTAGTCGGTAAAAGATTAGGATCCCAGCTTGTGAAAATGGGCATTAGGAATATCAAGAAATTTACCAAAGAAAAAAAAAACTGGCCATTACCATTTTAAATCAATAGCAGCCTGTGCCTCACTATCATCTCAAAGAGAGTGCCGTGAAGAAAAGGGTCATGACTCTCCACCTCCACATACTGTAGTTTGTCAATCATATAATCTTCATATTATCTGCCTACTTGTGAAATAATCTAGGATTGCCCAGTAATAAAATAGCTAAAGCAATCTGTGATAGTTATAAACCTAGTCTTTCCATGAATGTAACAATGTATAATACAATTCTGAAATTTGGGCTTCCAGGGAGTCTTCTAGTTTTGAGTATTTGATTACAGTCCTGTGAATATGGGCTCTGAGTGGCATATGATTTCAGTATGGATCAAAGCTCTTGGGTATTAATAAGCAAAACCTGCAAGCTGTTTTAAGATGGTACTTTATGATGTATCACATTTTTAATAATTGTATAGCATCCCAGTCTGCGACCTTCAGGAATTTTGGCCAATGACTTTCTTCGCTAGAGTTCTGAAGGGAATAGATCAGATAACCTTTGTGGATTAATCAGGGAATTTAATAATTTTTACAACAGTGATTCCATTGGAAAATGCATTTGGCAGTTCATGAGAGGCAGCATAATGTGGTAATAGGGAGTTTGGCCTCTGGAAACAGTCATACCTGGGTCCAAACTCTAGATTATCTCATGTAATACATGAGATTATTTGCAAGGAAGGCACTGTTATTTTTTTAAAGATTTATTTATTTATTTTAGAGTTGGAGAGCACACAAGCAAGGGTAGGGGCAGAAGGAGAAGGAGAGAATCTCAAGCAGGATCTGACTTTGTGCTGAGCATGGAGCCCAACTCAGGGCTCAGTCTCACCACTCTGAGATCATGACCTGAGTGGAAATCAAGAGTTTGCTACTTAACCAACTGAGGCACCGAGGCGTCCCAAGGTATTGTTATTTTTACCATTTACTACATAGAGAAACTTATAGCCAGTAGGATCAAGAAGTGGAATTTTCTCCTGAGGCAATCTGCATCCAAAGCTCATTGCCTTTTCCCACACCATTGCATTCCAAAGCACTGTCAGAAAGTGGTTAGGGTTACTGGCAGTAACAAAGAAACTAATCACAAAAATGAAAACTTATGTGTAAACAACATTACTATGTACGCTCTTAAGCTATCAGACAGAACCAGGGTCCTCTACTGAGTCAATGACTCAGTAACTGTTTTCACTCTGAGGGTGAGCAGCCAGATAAAAACCTGATACATGGCAACAGGGACAACTGAAAAGAAACTTAAAAAATAAAAATGAAAAAAAATTATATGTGGGTTTTTCTTTATATTTTCACTTTTTAAGAACATTGTAGAATTTTTATTTTATTATTTTTTTAATTTAAATTCCGTTAACCAACACACAGTACATCGTTAGTTTCAGTTTCAGATGTAGTGTTCAAGAATTCATCAGTTGCATATAACACTCAGTGCTCATCACATCACGTGCCCTCATCAATGTCCATCACCCAGTTACCCCATGCCCCCACCCAGCTCCCCTTCAGCAACCCTCAATTTGTTTCCTGGAGTCAGGAGTCTCTCATGGTTTGTCTCCCTCTCTGATTTCTTCCTATTCAGTTTTCCCTCCCTTCCCTTATGGTCCTCTGTGTGTTTCTTATATTCCACATATGAGTGACACCATATAATTGTCTTTTCCCAATTAACTTATTTTACTTAGAATTTTTATTTTTAAATACAGAAGACAACACAATTATTTTTAAAAAGCTATTATAAGGTTTAAAAAAATTACCAAAATTATGGAAAGTGGATACAGAAACTTCTCTTCACCCTCAATGCCAACAATATAAATCTTAACCTCGTAGGTAACTACAGTTCAGAGACTGGTACATATGTTTCAAGACATTTTTCTATGTTCCCACAGATAACAGCTATATGTAGAAAATGCTTCCCTTTAATCTCTGTTTTTAAAATCACAATTATGGAAAAAAATCATAATTACGACTAAAATTTTTTTTAATTTATTTATTTGTCAGAGAGAGAGGGAGAGAGAGCAAGCGAGCACAGGCAGACAGAGCGGCAGGCAGAGGCAGAGGGAGAAGCAGGCTCCCCGCCGAGCAAGGAGCCGGATGTGGGACTCGATCCCAAGACGCTGGGATCATGACCTGAGCCGAAGGCAGCCGCTTAACCAACTGAGCCACCCAGGCGTCCCACGACTAAAATTTTTGAATAGTATTATAGTGCAAGCAATTTTTCTAACATTAAGATATTTATTAAAAGCAGATTTATGTACATCAAAGTGATTTTATTTTAATTTGCCAATGGCAGCTAAGAGTATATTTATGTTTAAAATTGAAAGATCATGTACTAATTTCAAAGGGCCTGATGCTAGGACTGAGAAGGGATAGAATTATCTATTATTTCAGAGAAGGAAAAGATACCCCCTTTTCTGCATGTATTCACAATTTATCACATGTATTTTGAATTTACAGGTCACTCCCTTTTTAAATTTATTCATAATCTACATATAATAAAATTCACTTTTTTGATGTCCATATCTGTAAGTTCTAACACACACAGATGTTCTATAACCACCACCACAATCAAGAAAGATATCAATAATTTCATCACCCCAAAAAAGCATAGAGTTTTCTGAGTTGACACTTATTTTCTTTCAGCACATTAAACTTATCAATCTAAGATCTTTGGTCTTCCATGATTTGTGATGACAAATACACAATCATTCAAATCACTGTTCTCCCAAGATGTAATACATTCTTTCTCTCATTTTCAAGAGTTTTTCTTTTCCTTGGTTTTAAGTATTTTGTTTATGATGTATATGACCATAATTTATGTTCATTCTGTTTGGAGTTTGCTGAACTTTTGAATCTATAAATTAATATCTTTCACCAAATTTGGGAATATTTCAGCCAGTCTCTTTTTCCTCTTTCTGTCATCTCTCTATTCTTGCAATTGAGCCTCTTCAAGGAATTTTTTATTTTAATTGATATATTTTTCTGTACTACGTTTTAAGTTAGTTCTTTTTTATAGCTTGTATTTTTTGGCTGAAATCTTCTATCTTTCCATCCATTTCAAGAGGGTCCAACCTTCCCACAGGAAGAATGGATAAAATAGCTGTTTTAAAGTTTTTGATAATTCTAATATCTGCATCTATTAGCATCTCATAAACATCTCATGTTTATTGTCTCTTAACAATTTATTCTAAACATTCTGAATACTATATCTTTTACTTCAGATCCTGTTGAAGTTCTCTGGTGAATGATGAGTTTGTTTGGTTAGTTTGTTGGTTAGTTGGTTGGTTGGTTGGTTGGTTGGCTTAGTTAGCAGACAATCAATTCATTTAGGTTCAGACTGTAAGTTCTTCCTTGCCTACTGTGAGCAACAATTCTAATATCAGTTCAGTTTTCCAAACCATTGCTCTGCTGTGTGGGTCTACCCCACATATGCACCACTCGAGACTTACTCTAGGTCTTGGCCCATAGTTTATATGGCATTTCAGTTTTCAAAAAATGCCTTTGCTGTTCTTCTTTGTGTTTGTGCCCTGCATGCATACTGTGGATGTAAGCCCAGAACTTGTGTCAGTTTAAACCCAGAATTAGAGAAACCCCTTCTTCGATCATTTACTATCTGGGACTTCCCCACAGTCTCAACTCCAAGACACCTGTTTTCCCAGTTTCTCTGTCTAGAATACAAGGGTTCATCTTATAGTTTTAGGCCTGTTGTGGAGTTCCATGCAACTAATAGCAAAATTAGAGTAAAATAAGAAAAGAAGAGAGAAAAAATAATCAGGATTCCCAACACACACAAGGCCCCTTTCTTTATTTCCTCTAGAAAGAAACATGGGGATTATTTTTGCCTTGGGGTTTCAAGTGAGTACCATTATCATTATAGCACTGCAACTTTGTGACTAGTAATAATCTCAGGCAAGGCCTGGAGAGAAAAAAAGAAAGAAGATAAGGATTTTCCTTACATTCTCCAGACCATTTTCAAAGTCCTCTGCCTAGAAAGGGGGTTACTCAATTTTTGCTGTCCACACTCACTGGACAGTTACAGAAAACATTCACTACCCTTGGGTTAAAGGCAAACAAAGTAAAAGCAAAAATATAGTAAACTCAAAGCTTTCCTGGTCACTCTTCAAGTTTTTACCTCTTTCCCCAATCTACCTACTACTGTTTACTTTTCAGAGATGTCGATTAGTCACATTTGTGTCTTGTCCACAATTTTTAGTTGTCATTAATGGGGATAATTGGCTATAGGGGGCTTCCTCTGTGTTGTCCAACACTGCAAGACCCAGGCCATCGCTTTTGGTTGAGGAAAAGATAAATATAGGGGAATCACACATATTAGATGTACTGGATTACCAGCTCATATGTCTCCTTCCCAAGGATAGTAAAAACATTGGGTAACCCCTGGGGCTAATAATACATTATATGTTTATTAAAAAATTTTAAAATATTTAAAAAATTAAAAATAAATAAAAAATTTTTAAAAAATCAGGTAAAAGAATGAACAATTATGTAGATGAAAACAGAACAAATCAGGAGAATCATAATACTAATACTAATTAATACCAAAGTAGAAGTCAAAGAAAAGGAGCTTATCTGATACGGAAGATAATTTGTTTTTATTAAAATGTGTAACTTATGAAGAGGATGCAACACCAACAAATCATTATAAAATAGCATAGTATCTCTACTGTTACATATGCATATAAGCAAAATCTGTTCTATATTCAAGGAGAAGTTGAGAAAACATAATTGCAGTGAGAGATTGATATATTATATCACTAGATCTTCGGTAGAGGAAAGCAGAAAGAAACGCATGATACTGGAGAAATTTTTAAAATATATTTTATCCATTTGAATTATTAGGTATATATCTAATAAAAATATTCTAAGAAGAGAATACACATTCTTTTCCAAAGCTCATGATCATCTCCAAAAGTTGATCATAATCTAGACCAGGGAACTCTACAAATTTTTTCTCTTAAGAGCCGAAGAGTAAATGTTTTAGGTTTTGTGGGTCTTATGGTCTCTTTCACAAGTATACAACTCTGCCATTGTAATGTGAAAACAACCATGAACAATTCATAAACAAATTGGTATGGCTTTGTTCCAATGAGACTCTATTTACAAAAATAAGTGGTAAGCCAGATTTGGCCCATAGGCCATAGTTTGCTGACCCATGAACCAAACTAATCAAAGGAACTGAGACCTCTATTAAAGATTGCTTCAGGGGCACCTGGGTGGCTCAGTTGGCTGAGCGACTGCCTTCGGCTCAGGTCATGATCCCGGACTTCCAGGGCTCCTAGCTCCTTGGGGAGTCTGCTTCTCCCTCTGACCTTCTCCTCTCTCATGCTCTTTCTCACTCATTCTCCCTCAAATAAATAAATAAATAAAATCTTTAAAAAAATGTTTAAAGATTGCTTCAGTAGGAGGCTGCAAGATAGGTCAAATAACAGAAATGAGTCTTCAGTCAGATACAAACTCATTCTCAGTTGTCTTGACAGATGAAGAGTAAGGCAGCCTGATATAAGAGGATGCAGGAATATTTTTGGTATTGATCAATGAGAAAGGTGAGAGCAGAGGAATCATGGCATTATTAGGGAAATTATATTACATCTGACTCTTACTTTACGAGATTCAATGTGAGTTGATAAATGTATTCTACTAATTCTGAGGCAAAAAAAAAGCTATGTTCAATAAAACTTTCTAGCGAAGAAGTTTACTAAAGTAAGTAATCATGTTTTTATACATGCCAACTGGTTTTTTTTAAGATTTTATTTATTTATTTGACAGACAAAGATCACAAGTAGGCAGAGAGGCAGGCAGAGAGAGAGGAGGAAGCAGGTTCCCTGCTGAGCAGAGAGCCCGATGCGGGACTCGATCCCAGGACCCTGGGATCATGACCTGAGCCGAAGGCAGAGGCTTTAACCCACTGAGCCACCCAGGCGCCCCGATGCCAACAGGTTTTGATGGAAAGGCACTGGATTAAAAATGGATTAATTAGGAATTCTCTTGCTAATTAGCTGCATGTCCTTAGGCAAGTCATTCCGTCCCTTTTGATCCTGCTTTCTCAACAAGTAATGAGGGACTTGTAGTGAATAACTACTCACATGACTTATAGTTAGAAAATTCTGTGATTTATTAGGATGCTTGGGTGGCTCAGTGGGTTAAACATCTGTGTTTGGCTCGGGTCATGACCCCAGGGTCCTGAGATCTAGCATTCGACTTTCTGCTCAGTGGGGAGTCTGCTTCTCCCTCTGCCTGCTGCTCCCCCAAATTGTGCTCTCTTACTCTCACTCTCTCTGACAAATAAATAAATAAAATCTAAAAAAAGAAAATTCCATGATTTATTTAAATTTTAGTCTGTTATCACTCTAAAATTTATTAATAATACTTTTCAGTGTTTAATGGTCTACTTAGTTATTTTTATGAACTACTTATCATCTTTAAAGAATAATCACCTGGAAAATGATCTATCCCTAAAACAAGTCATCAACCAACTCACTTCAGTTGCAAACGAAGTTAATAGAAATAAAATAAATGGCTTCTTGAGGACTTGTCTTAAAATCCCATATCTAAAAAGTAATAATAAACATCACAGAAGATAAAGGCAAAGGAGTGAAGAAAGATAAGAAAGAAACATAGGTAATATGGTTAAGATATGATAGAAAGAGAATACATTGGTAATTGTTTCCAGCATCAAAGATTGTCTAGATAACTATGGAGTCCTCTTTGGGGATGGTGATTATAGTTTTAATGAGGAATAAATCCACTATACATGCAAAAATTAGACACTGAATAAGCTCTTTTAAAAGGATAAAATAAATTTTATTCTGTCCAGTGCTTTTTGCCTTTACTGTTTTCTCTATGCCAATTATTTATAAGCATTGTCACTTTTAATTCTTACAATAAACTTTTGAAATAATTACTAGTCTTTTCCCTCTTTTACAGAAGAAAAAAAGAGAAGCATAAATAGAAGAAGAAATTAGTCCAAACCCACACAGCCAAGTTGCAAAGCAATGATGTGAACTCAAGTTTCTCTAATGACAAATGTTTTAAATATTACACTACATTGTTTCTCAAGTGTGAATTTCTCCTCAAAATAACTGCATCAACAAATCAAGTACTTGCAGAGTACATTCTATGTAACTAACAATATTGGATTCAGTGGTAGATCCAAAAATAAGTTTATAATATATTGAGGCAAATAATAAAATATTTTAAAAAAGAAAACGATCATTTAAAAAAGAACAATTGATCTTTGAGGGGAATATATGAAGATATGAAAATCATTGCACTAGTTCTAGAGTTTTATATTTTAACTTTTTGTCAACTTTATATTGAGGTATAATTTATATACAATAAAATTCTTAAATGTCAATAACAAATGTATCCAGTTATATAACCACCACCACTACAATCATTATATATATTTCCATCATTCCAGAGTGTTCGCTTTTGGCCCTTGGTACTCAATATCCTCCCTTAACCTCAGACCAAGCTGGCAACCACTAATCTGTTTTCTGTCACTGTAGTTTTGACTTTTCTTGAGTGTCAAATAAATTGAACTTTACAGTATACAGTCTTTAGTGTCTGGCTTCCTTCCCTTAGCATAATACTTTTGAGAATTACCCTTGTTGGGGCACTGGGGTGGCTCAGCCATTTAAGTGTCTGCCTTTGGTTCAAGTCATGATCCCAGGGTCCTAGGATGGATCACCACATGGGCTCCCTGCTCAGCAGGGAGCCTGCTTCTCTCTCTCCTTCCTGCTTGTTTTCTTTCTTGCTATGTCTGACTCACTCTCTCTAAAATCAATAAATAAAATCTTTTTTAAAAGGGAGAGAATTACCCATGCTATGTGTAACAGTAGTTTGTTTCTTTTTATTCCCGAATAGTTTTCCATTTTATGAATGTACCACAATATATCGATTCATCTATTGGGTTGAAACTAGGTTTTGACAATTGTAAGTAAATCCCCATTAGCAATTAAGTACAGGTCTTTGTACTTAGATAAATGGCTTTCAATTTTCATTGTGTCTTGCATAGATAAATGCTTTCAATTTTCCATGCAAATGTTTATAATATATAACAGAAGTTAATGTGGAGGACACCTATAGCTAGGTAGGAGAAAATCCATGACAAAGAAGTTATTCCATATAAAGGAAAAAGAATTTTAAGAAGGATATGGTAGTCAACATATGTACTTACGTCTTAAGTACATATGCCTTAGAAAGTCATATGTCTTAGAGTAAGGCTAAGAGGATGACAATTGGGAAAGTCATTATATGAAACTATTATCGGAACATCAGAACTTTGGAGAAAGAATTTCTGTACAGTTGTGAGAATGGAAACCAGATTTCAAGGAGTACGAAGAAAGAGTTAGGAAGAAAAACTTCCAAGTGCACCTTATTCTTTTAAAAGTATTAGCAGTAAAGGGTGTGGGAGGGAAATGAAATGGCAGTTTTAGGAGATACCCAATTTCAAGGATACTGTGGAGGATTCTGGGGGAAGTTGATCTTATTCGTGGGAAGAGAAGAGAGATTGCCATTGTAGAGAGGGGATTAGTGATATAGCAAGAGGAGTGTGTTGAGGTTGAGATGCCAGAGGAGTGTGGAAAGGATGAGAACAAGAGGTACCTGCCTTGAAAAAATCTCTTGGGGTGCCTGGGTGGTGCAAGGGGTTAAGCATCCAATTCTTGGTTTTGGCTCAAGTCACAATCTAGGGGTCATGGGACTAAGCCCCACATTGGGCTTTGTGCTCAGCTGGGAGTCTGCTTGAGATTCTCTCTCTTCCTGCTTGTGCATGCTCTGTCTCCAACGCAAATAAAATCTTTTTTAAAAGTGTACTGCAGGGGCGCCTGGGTGACTCAGTGGGTTAAAGCCTCTGCCTTCGGCTCAGGTCATGATCCCAGAGTCTTGGGATCGAGTCCCGCATCGGGCTCTCTGCTCAGCGTTAGGGAGCCATATCAAATGACCTCAATCTTACCCAAGGAATTAAGTAGTAGCCATATTTAGAGCTGAGATACTAGAGCCTATCTAAAATTTGGGCATGTACCATAGGGAATGATCAGAAAATGTCAAACAGCAGTACAAGAGCTAGCAACTAAACTACAAAATCCAACTGAAGTTCAGGAGCCCAGATTTATTTTGAAATTTGTCATCATGATTTTGTGACTTCCCTCAGATAATATGGCCTAGGAGTAAAATGAGAGGAACAGAGTAACAAGAAGTTTCTCTCCTGGATTGAGATTGGGTTTTGAAGACTTAACAAAAGATCAAAGAAATAAAGGATTATTTGAGTCAATGAAGAGATACGTTAAAGTAGCTGATCATGGGTCCCAGAATGGGTAGGCAAGGAAACTAAAAAAAAAAAAAAAAACACTGAATGAAAAATTCATTAGAAGACCTAAAGAGACTGGAGGTTATTTGTGGGATGGGAGCAAAAGAAAAAAAAGTCAGTAGTTATAAAGGGGTAAGGATAAGGAAGGAAATATTGTGGTCAGAAAGTAATGATAGCTGATTCTCGGAATGGACTTACTGAAGAAGCAGTGTGATGGGCTAAATAAAGACCAAGTTTGGGAACAATTTGCTGGAAATAGAATTGCTAAAGATCCCTTACTAAAGATAAACAACAGCAAGACACAATGAAAGAAGAAATGTGATGATAAACTAAAGATCTGTTAAGATAGTTTTACCTTTTTCTGCAGCAGCCCAGATTGCCTCCAGAAATACTGAGGTTCTATCACCAGAGAGCAGGGACAAGCACTTACCAGTTCTTTGTGCACTGCTTTTCTTTACAATCCATTTATCAGTTTTAGCGCATACTGCTGCCATGCTTACTCTTTCAATTACTACCACAGTCATAAAACAGTTGCTGTAGAGTACATTTTAACTGTCTGTCGCATTCCCCCAAGCATCTACTGGCAAGTTAAATAGAAAACCTTTAATTTTGGTAAACTCAGCTAAAGTAATATACCTTTATTATAAACAATGTAAACAATGCCAATATACTCTTGCTGACCATGGCAGAAACAAAAGCATAGGGTTACAATAATAAAAACAGCCAATTGCAGAATCAGGGGTACAAGATGAGAGCTTGCAGCCAAAGATCATGACAAAGCCCAGTCATATGCATCTAGGAGTTTTAAGGTTCAACCCAGAGTCAGGGCAGCAATTTAAGATTTGCCTGATACGATGGAAAGGACATGGATATACCAAATTACTTATAGGGAGTATCTCTGGAGAGTAAAGCATGGAGGAGGTGGAGAAAGAGGATTTGACTTTAACTCTTTATACGTTTATAATGTTTGGGGTTTTAAGGCCAAGTAAGGCTAACTTCTGAAAACATTTTAAAACTAAAAAAAGAAAAAGAGGAAGGGAAGGTGGAAGAGAAGAAATTTACCACCTGTGTAAGCTTGAGCTTTAAATTTAACCTGAGTCTCAATTTCTTCAATTATAAAATGGGAATATAAAGAACTACGTTGCCTGTTTGCTCAATCAACAAGTATTCATTGAGTTTATTGTCTTAGCTGCTATGAGTTGGCAATACCTGATGTCATTGTGAAGAATTGAACAAAATGATTCAGATAATGCGCCTGGCCCAAAGGAAGTGCCCAGTAGATGTCATTACTTTCCTTCCATTTCTCTAGTGTAAAAGTGGAATCGGACTCAGAACTTTTTTAAAGATTTATTTATTTGAGAGAGACATAGAGAGAGCATGAGCAGGAGGGAGGGACAGAAGGAAAGGGAGATAAGCAGACTCCCCCACTAAGTGGGAAGCCTGACGTGGCCCAGATCCCAAGACCCCAAGACCATGACTTGAGCCTAAATCGAGAGTTGGGTGCTCAACCAATTGATCCACTCAGGTGCCCCTCAAAAAAGTTTTTTTAAGTAGGCTCCACATCTAATATGGTGCTTGTACTCACAACCCTGAGATCAAGAGTCACATGCTTTATGGATGGAGCCAGCCAGGTGCCCCGGTCTCAGAATTCAAGGCAAGTTAAAGTAGTCTCAGCTATGGGGATAGGTAAATGAGGAAGAAATCTGGACAGATCCTGTGCGAAATCTAACTCCATGTTGTCCTAGGGAAGCAGCCTCCTGAGATGCCTGAAAGTCCCAGACGTTTCACACCTATTCTAAATGAGTCCACTCTTGCTCCAGTAAGATTGAGCTACAAGTCTGATGTCTTCTTTCCATCCTTAAGAACTTGCCTTTTGAAATAGATTAATCTTTATCTCACTCCATCAAAAACTGTGCCCTACAGGTAAATTTATCATTTCTTGAAGTATTTTACTTGTTGGATGAAGGATTTCTAAATCTTGGCTGTTCAAGTCTAACTTTAAAGGTTAAATAATAGTCAAAAACTAGAGTGTAATATTAAAGAATACAAATGTCTCCAAAAAACTGAATGCTAGTTATAAAAACAACAAGAACAATAAAATTTTTCTTCAAGTTTGATCTCATGTGGAATGTCTTTGGGGAAGAAGGGGATGCTGGTACTGAGGGGAATCAGCTCATGACCTATCAATCAAATAAGGTCATGAGGAGTCAAATGAAATTATTTGGGTAATGTGTCTGGCACATTAATTTGAGTAATTATGTCTGGCGCACCAATTATTGTTAAGCTGCCAGATTCAGTCACCTATATCCAATCTCCTCATCATTTACCCTATGATTCTGGAATACAAGAACATTAAAAGCCATTTTTTTTTTGCAATCTCTTAGAAGCTTCTACTAATGACTACATTTTGAAAAAAAAAAAGGCAACCCAATCACATATATTACAATGGGACTGCATTCCCCTTTTCTCAGGGCATTAGAGAGGATAAAACTGAGCTAGAAATCCTGTGCATAGAAAAAATGTAATATGAGGATTAGATTTGAACTTTAGATAAATATGGTTCAGAGGAAAAATGTTAAATAAAAATGTGATAAGAGAATCAAAGTCCTAGAAATTAACTGGGCTCTTTACTTATGAAAGAGTCTACATTTTCCTAATGCTGTTCTATTAGAATCAGAATATCAAGATTTCTGATTTGTGAATTCTGGCCCTGCCATAGATTAGATTAACTGCCATATAATATTGAACAATTCACAGACTCCTGTTTTCCACTTGTAAAATGAGGATAGTACTAGCTGACTTACCTAACTCATGGGGATATGGTAAAGCCTAAATGAAATAATACTTGTAAAAGCATTTGGAAGAGTATAAAGTACTATAAAAGTATAAAGAAATATTCTTTAATTTCCCTCTGTCTATTCAATGCAAGTTTTCTACAATTATAGAACATACCCTTTTGGCCCTTCTCTAAACATTGGAAACAACAGTTTTCAAATATCTGTGTTTATTTCTAATCAATGGCACTCTTTCTTCGAGTGAAATAATGGGAAGACCAAGGAAATCCAAAATGTAACACAGGTCAAAGTAGAGCTGCTCCATTTAAGCTAGAATATGAGCTCACCGGGCTGTCCACTCCTCACCCACTGTCTAAAGACCCCGGGGGCAGGCCCACCAAACAGAACCAGAAAACTACTAATCAATCTAATGATTGTAAAATGATCTCTACCTGATTTAGTCCTACATTATTCGAAATATTAATGCACATTTTACTTACCACTTAGTTTCTCAGATTTTCAAAGGCAGGAACCATGTTCTCTAATTATTCTGTATGTATGATGCAAGGCAAATTGATAGGCAGTCCAAATGCCATGCTTCATCAATTCAGATGTTATCAGCTATAAGATGCACATTATTTTATATACCACTAGGAAAGACAAAAAGCTCTATTCTTACCATCTTTTCATAGTTTCTCAACATGATATATTGTTGTATAATCTACAAATTAGCAAAGATGAAAAATATCCATAATATTCATTGTTGGCAAGGGTATGGGAAAACAGATTCTCTCAGATGCTGCTGGTAGAAATGGAAATTATTACAAGCTTACTGAAAAATGGCCTCATTAATTCATGTATTCAGTGAATGTCTGCTATATATATAGCAAGAAAATTAAAAAGGCCACGCCCCTAGTAGAGCTTACATTCTTATGAGACCAAATAAATAAATTAACAAATGAATATATATTCTGTCAGGTACTGAGAAATGTTATGACAAAATGATTGATCAGGATAAGGGGGAAAAGAATAGCAGGAGGTGCTACCTTAGATTGGGTGGTCAAAGGGAGGTCTTCCCCAGTAGGTAACACTTAAATGGAAAAAAAGTGAAATAAGTAAAAAAACAAAGGTGACCCTAAGAGCAAAGGGGGCATTCAAGAGATGGCAAGAAGCCCAGTGCGTATGGAACAGAAAACCGTGAATTTCATAAGTGTACTGGGCAGCCATTGGAGGATTTTGAAAGGTCCCTGGCATAGTCTTGTTTGTATTTTTAAAGGATTACTCATCCTATGGTGCATAGAGTAGATCATAGAGGGGCAAAGGGGACAGTACTTAGTAGCCAGTTCAGCTGACATATAATGATGTCTTGGACTAGGATGGTTGAGGCAGAGATGGTGAGAGGTTGTCAGATTTGGGATATATTTTGAAGGTAGACCTGAATGAATTTTCTGATGGATTATACTTGGATGAAGGGAGAAAGAGAAGAAGCAAGGATATTTCTCACATTTTGGCTTCAGCTACTGAGGGTGGGAAGGATAATAAATGAAGAGCAGACTGAGAGGTGGAATAGGAATAAAAACATTGATTTGAGAAAATATTTAAGTTTCAAATGTATATTAGCTATCTAAGTGGATAGCCTGGAATTCAGGGAAAGGTCAGAGCTGGAGATAGAATTTGGAAGTCATGAGACCTGCTGAAATCATGTAGAAAGCCACTGTAGATAAAGAAGAGCTCCAAGGACTGAGCATTTGGATACTATGAAGAGAAAGAGGATCCAGCAAAGGAGACAGGATGGCTAATGGATTAACCAAAGATTAAAAGGAAGTGGATTAAAAAGAAAAGCCAATGAGTTAAAAGGAAAACCAAGAGAATAATAGCATCCCCAAGAAATAGTGTTGTAAGAAGGATTTACCAAATTGCCAGCTATATATCCAAAGTCTCAAGAATGTTTACCCATTGACCATCCCCTAGCAATTTATTCTGCAGAATAAGGATGTACAAGGATGTAGCTACAAGAATATTCATTAGACTCTTCTGTAGACTAGTGCAACTGTAAACTGCCAAAATGTTAACAACACAGGATTTAAAAAACAATAATTAGAATTCCTCCACATGATGACAAAACAATGCGAAAGCTAAAAAGCAAAATAATATTCTTTCATATATTTCCTTAAAAGGCTGTCTAAGATAAAAAAAATACATGTGTTGAATTCATATCAAATCGGTTCTATAGCACGGTACCACTTTAAAAAATAAGCTATAATCTAAGTGAGTTTACATGTGTACAGAAAAAATCCTGAGGAATCTGCACCAAATTAACAGTGATTTTCTTTGGGTGATTTTTACTTCTTTAAATTTTCTACATTATCTGAAGCTATTTCCATTTTAAGAAAAAAAATTCACATGCTCTATTGAGCCTTCATGACTTGCACTGAAAGTGAGAAGCCAATATCCTTCCTTGAATCAACTCACAGATGTCACATTTTACCACTCTTTGACTTTGCATTTAAATATACATGCAATGCACATATTGTGCTCTTTCCAGGTATACCCCCCCCCACTGGAAAAACACAAATTATTATAGATTGAACCATATGATATTCTGACAGTCAACCACTTTCAGCCTATAAAAAGAGCAATTTCATGTAGTCCAATCTATTATTTGAGGTCTGACCTAATACTGTGTTTCAAGACCTGGGAGACTCTAACAGATCACTTGATAAATAGTGATTCTTTCTCTCTGTCCGCCATGCTCAAAGGTTCCATTGCCAACCCAGAGATGCAACTGTGCTGTAATAAAAAGAGCTCCAGACTGAGGGTCAAGCCCACAATTTTTAAAACTTTATTGAGACCTAACTGAAATAAAATAAAATGCACATAGCTGAAGTGTAAAATTTGATTAGTTTTGACATATGTATACAGCTATGAAAACACAGCACAATTAAGATAAGAAACATTTCAATCATCGTAAAAAAAAAAGATAATTTTTAAAAGATTGTATTTATTTATTTGAGAGAGAGGGAGAGAGCACAGGAGCTGGAGGGGCCAGAAGGAGAGGGATAAGCTGACCCCCTGAGAAGCAGGGAGCCTGACATGGGGCTCAATCCCAGGACCCTGGGAACATGACCTGATCCCAAAGCAGACACTTAACCAACTGAGCTACCCAGGGTCCCCTAAAAGGATATTTACACAGTATGCCATCCTTCTTTCTACCTTCATTCCCAGTCAACTATTGACCAACTTTCTGTCACTATAGATTGTGTTGCCTTTTTAGAATTTTATATAAATGGAATCATAAAGGACATACTCTTTGATGTCGGGCTTATTTTACTTGTCACAATTATTTTGAATCCACCAATGTTGTTTTGAGTAACAGTACTCAAAAATTTCAAAACTCAGTAGGTTGTTGCTCTTTATTGTTCATCATTTATGACAGTGTGGACTCATGGGTATTTATTCCATACTTTGGGTTATAATATGACATTATTTCATTTATTTTTTGGCTTAAATTATTCCAGCTTTGGCCACTGGGACCTCTCAGTCAGATCCTGTGTCTCTGACATTTCCCCATCATCAAGGAGTTTTTCTTGATGTTGCTTGCTTGCTTCCTTACTTTGAAGCAATACAAAATGTTCCAGGCTCATATTATATATTTCTTCCCTGCCCCTACAGTTAGCCATTTTTCCAAGAGTCCAGGGTTCCTTTCATTGGAGAATGGTAATAGTAACCAAGATAATAGTAATAGTAATAGTAACTATTATATAATAATAGTAATAGTAACCAAGATGTAGGCACTGGATATTCTCGTTTTTTTCTTTTTGCTTACTTTTCAATTTTTCAGCCATGATTTTTGAAAAGACTATTTTTTTTCCATTTAATTGACTTTGGAACCTTGTCAAAATTCAATTTGTCCAAAGAAAGGCAATCCTGATACATGCAACAACATGGATGAATCTTGAGGACATTATGCGACTTAAAATAAGGGAGTCACAAAAAGACATATACTGTATGATTTCACTTATATGAGGTATCTAAAGTAGTCAGATTCATAGAAACAGAAAGTAGGAGAGTGGTTTTCAGGGGCTGGAGTGAGAAGAAAATCAGCAGTTGTTTAATGGGTATAGAGTTTCAGTTTTGCAAGATGAAAAAGTACTGGAGATTATTGGTTCACAACAATGTGAATATACCTAACACTACTGAACTATACACTTAGACATGGTTAAGATGGTAAATTTTATGTTGTACATTTTTACCACAAAAAATTTTTTTTAAAATGCAGGAACAACAGGGGCGCCTGGCTGGCTCAGTGGGTTAAAGCCTCTGCCTTCGGCTCAAGTCATGATCCCGGGGTCCTGGGATCGAGCCCCACGTCGGGCTCTCTTCTCAGCAGGGAGCCTGCTTCCCTTCCACTCTCTCTGCCTGCCTCTCTGCCTACTTGTGATCTCTGTCAAATAAATAAATAAAATATTTTTAAAAATGCAGGAACAACAGGAAATCAAGTAGATGTAACAAAAAAATTGTATATATCTTTGTGGCTCTATTTCTGTACTTTAGATTCTGTACCAATAATCTGTGTGTTTATCCTTTCACCAATACCATCATGTCTTGAATACTGTAGCTTTATAGTAAATCTTGAAATCAGATTGTGTGAGTCCTCCAACTTACTCTTCTTTTTCCAAGTTGTTTTGTCTATTTAAGTTCCTTTGCATTTCTACATACATTTCTGAGCCAGCTTTCCTATATCTACAAATATCCTGCTGTGATTTTATTGTGATTGAATTGAATCTATAGATTGGTTTGGAGAGAAATGAAATGTAACAACATTGAGTCTTTTTATCCGTGCTCAGTAATTTTCAGCAAACAGATATATGTATTTTGTTAAATTTATGCATAAGAGTTTCATGCTGTGTGTACTATTATAAATGGCATGGACTTAAAAATTTTGTTCTCCAATTGTTCACTGTCAGCATTTGGGAAAATAACTGATTTTTGTATATGGACCTTGTTTGTAGATTCCTTGGTATTTTCTATTTAGAATATCATGACATCAATGGATAAAGACAGATTGGTTTCTTCTTTTCCAATTTGTATACATTTTATTTCTTTTTTCTTGCCTCATTTCACTCAAAAGGACATCAAGTATGAAGTTACATAAGAGGTAAGTGGACATTATTCCCTGATTCCTAATCTTAAGTAAAAAGTATTCAGTCTTTCACCATTAAATATGTTATCCCCTAAGGGATTTTTTCTTGTTTTGTTTTTAGGTGTCTTTTTTTTTTTTACTTTTTTTTTAAGATTTATTTATTTGACAGACAAAGATCCCAAGTAGGCAGAGAGGCAGGCAGAGAGAGAGGAGGAAGCAGGCTCCCTGGTGAGCAGAGCTGAGAAGAGAGCCCGACGTGGGGCTCCATCCCAGGACCCCGGGATCCTGACTTGAGCCGAAGGCAGAGGCTTTAACCCACTGAGCCACCCAGGCACCCCTAGGTGTCTTTTTAAAAAAACATATTCTCCTTATCAGGTTGGATAAGGTCCCCTGATTCCTTCTTGATAGACAATTCTTAAAATCACCAACTAATGTTGAATTTTATCAAAGTTTTCTTCCTGCCTTTTTTTATATGATTGCATATTTTTTTTCTTCTTTAATCTATTATTATGGTGAACTAAATTTGTTGATTTTCAGTAATAACTCATCTTTACATTCCGGAGATAAATTTCATTTGGTTCTCATATATTATCATTTTCATATATTATTGATTTTTACTTGTTAATATTTTGTTTATGGTTTTGCAACTATATTCATGATGGATACTGGGATTCTAATTTTCTTTGATTTTTTTTCTGATTTTGATATCAGGATGATGTTGAAAGAGATTGTATAGATTTAGTACCAGTCCTTCCTTAAATGATTGACAGGGTCCTCCAGTGGAGCCACCTGGGCCTAGAGTCTTCTTTTTGGAAGTTTATTTAACTATGAATTCAAATTCTTTAATAGATACAGGACTATCTAGTTTCTTATTTCCTCTTGAGTGCACTTTAGTAGTTTGTATCTTTTAAGAATTGGTTCAATTTCCCTGAAGGCTAATAATGATGAACATTTTTGCACTACGGGGTATTTACTCCAAAGACACAGATGTAGTGAAAAGAAGGGCCATCTGTACCCCAGTGTTCATAGCAGCAATGGCCACAATCACCAAACTGTGGAAAGAGCCAAGATGCCCTTCAATGAACATATGGATAAAGAAGATATGGTCCATATATACAATGGAATATTAACAGCATTCAGAAAGGATGAATACCCAACTTTTGTATCAGTATGGATGGGACTGGAGGAGATTATGCTGAGTGAAATAAGTCAAGCAGAGAAAGTCAATTATCATATGGTTTCACTTACTTGTGGAGCATAAGGAATAGCATGAAGGACATTAGGAGAAAGAAAGGGAAAGTGAATTGGGGTAAATAGGAGGGGGAGGTGAATGATGAGAGACTGTGGACTCTGAGAAACAAACTGAGGTTTCTGGAGGGGATGGTGGGGGGACGGGTGAGCCTGGTGGTGGGTATTAAGGAGGGCCCATGTTGCATGGAGCACTGGGTGTGGTGCATAAACAACGAATCTTGGAACATGAAAAAATTAAATTAAAAATAAATAAATGAACAAATAAATAAATCAATAGATAGAGAAAAAATAATTGGTTCAATTTAAGTTTTCAGATTTACGTGCATATAATTGTCTTTAGTATTCCCTTCATATCCTTTTATGCCTGTATGTCCTGTAGTGATATTCTCTCTTTCGTTCTTGATTTTGGCAATCTGTCTTCACTCAATTTTTTGTTAGTGTTGCTACAGATTTATCAGTTTTACTGAAAATTTTCAAGGATATACCTTTTAGTTTCATTGATTTTCTCAATTGTTCTTGTTTTCAATTTCATTAATTTCTGCTCTCATCTTTACCATTTCCTTCCTTCTGTTTTCTTTGAATTTAATTTGCTTTACTAGTTTCTTAAGGTGGATGCTTAGACCCCCACTTTGAGACCTTTTTCTATTCTAAAACATGCAGTTAGTGCCACACACTTCCCTTGAACAACTACATTAGATGAGTCTCACAAATGTTACAATTTACATTTAATTTCAGCTAAAATATGTTCTAATTTCCCTTGGGTCTTTCCCAATAATTCACTGGTTATTTAGTAATTTTTTCCAAATATTAGAGGATTTTCCATATATTGTTTTGTCTCTGTTATTACTATCTAGCTTAATATCATTATGGTCAGCAAAAGTACTTTGTACAACTTCCATTAACGATTTTAAGGTTTGTTTATGGCCCAGAATATGTCCCATGTGTACTTGATAAAATTAATTCAAGCTGGTGACAGTATCGTTTAGGCTTTCTATATTCATATTCATCTCCGTTCTACTTCTTCTATCAATTACTGAAATACCTGTATCGAAGTCACATATACATTTGTGTATTTGTCTATTTCCTCTTTCACTTATATTACTTTCTATCAGGTGTCTTTTGAAGATCTGTTGTTAGCTGCATATGCATTTAGGATTGTTATGTCTTGGTGAACTAATTCTTTCATAATTAGTTCCTTCTTCATTCCTGGTAATAGGTATTGCTCTGAAGTTTCCTTTGTCTGATATTAACATAGCCACCACAGCATTTTTTCAATTATTATTTGCATTGTATATTTTTTTTCATCATTTTACTTTCTTTATTACTTCAGGCTTTACTTTTTAATAAAAGAAATGAGTTGGATAGTTCCAAGATACAAACTTAACCAGTTTTTTTAAAGATTTTATTTATTTATTTGACAGACAGAGATCACAAGTAGGCAGAGAGAGAGGGGAAGCAAGCTCTCCACTGAGCAGAGAGTCTGATGCGGGGCTTGGTCCCAGGACCCTGGGATCATGACCTGAGCTGAAGGCAGAGGCTTAACCCACTGAGCCACCCAGGCGCCCCAAAACTAACCAGTTTTAAAGTGATTAATGATAACAACACACAGCTCAATCCTTCCGCAGGGGAACAGTCCCCTCCCTGCTGCCCTCCTTAGTCATGATGCAGATATGAGTGCATCCCCAGTAAAACCATCCCTCTCCACCACAGAAATGAAAACATCTTTTTCAAAAGATGCGTGACTCTGTCCAAGGACAGTGGGACATGGTCCATATTCTGCCCGCTCTTAAAACCAACCTGGTGGTCAAGCAGGGGCTGTAGCATGGCATTTGCTGAGCCTCCAGCCTTGAAATAGTCTCAGTGGTAGAATCGGACCAGGTCAAAGTCATACACAGCTCCTTTCCCTTCTTCATCCAGTTCCCAGATGATGTTGTAAACATAATATAGAAAGAAGTATCTTGAATGGAGGGTTGTGGAGAGCATTGCAGCAATCGCCCTGTAGTCATGGTCTTGTTATTAGAATGCTTACATGTCTTTAGTCTTGCTTCAGTAATCTTGGTCAAGGTAAGACAGTCTTCATGAAAACCGCTGCATCCAGTGACTGTTTTGTCTGTTAATTTGTAACACCTGGGGCCATCCCAGGTGCGAATTAAAAGCCCTTCACTCAGTCGAGCGTCAGAAGCAACAACTGAAAAATCCCCTCCAGCGATTACCAAGACAGTACCTCCATTGAAAGCACAGGGCGAGAAGCACAGCTGCGGCAAAGGGCGCAGGGCCTGGCAAGGCTCCATTGGCAGGTCTTGGCCTGGTCCCCAGCACAGGATTACGTGGCTCCAGCTGCTGCTGTCTCACAGTCAGAATGCTCCATCATTTTACTTTTAGCCTATATATGCCTTTATATTTAAAGTGTATTTCTTACAGACAGCATGTAATTGGGTCTTGTTTTTTATTAATTTCAATTTCTGCCTTTTAATTTGTGTGTTTAGAGTTTTAACACTCCATGTAATTGTTGTCATGATTTGATTTAGATATGACAGTATTTGTTGCTGCTTGTCCCCACTGTTTTTACCCTTCTCTAACCCCTTTCCTGCTTTCTTTTGAGTTGGCTGGATATTTTTCTTACTATTCTATTTCAATTAATATATTGGCTTGTTTGCTGTTTTCCCTTGAATTATATTTTTCATAGATTCAGTAGAAATTACAATATATACACTTAACTTTCGCAATCTGTTTAGCATTAGTATTTTACCACTTTTTTTTTAAGATTTTATTTATTTATTTTTTGAGAGAGAGAGCGCGAGAGAGAGCACGAGTGGGGTGAGGGACAGAGGGAGAAGCAGGCTCCCTGCTGAACAGGGAGACCAATGCCATGCTGGATCCTGGGACTCTAGGATCATGACCTACACAGAAGGCGGACACTTAACTGACTGAGCCACCCAGGGGCCCCATAAGTAAAATCTTAAAAAAAAAACATAAATGAAATCATACAGTATTTCTTTTATTGACCTATTTTTCTAGTTACTAGTTCTATTCTCTGTCATCTCTAGTCTACTATTGAGTCCAGATGGTAATTTTTTCATTTCAAATGTTGTAGTTTTTAGTTCTAAATTTTCCATATGGTTCTTTTGTATGTACTTTTTATTTCTCTGCTGAGAATATCTATCCATTCAAGTGTTTTTTTCCTTAACTTCATGGAGCCGAGGTATAACTGATGTTTTAAATACTTTGATAATTCCAACATCTGGGTTTTCTTAAGGTTCGCATTTGCTGATTGTCTTTTCCTTTGAGGATTGGTCATATTTTCCAGGCTCTTAATACGTCTAGTATACATAGTCACTCAGATATTTTGACTATTAAGTTGTTTAGACTCAAAGTCCTGAAACTTCTGGGTTTTTTGGAGAACATTGATTTTGTTTTGTTTTGTTTTGTTTTCTTGGATAATCACCCTGTTAGGTTTAGACCATATATTCTGTCTTGCCTTACATGGGTGGCAGGTCAAATCTTAGTTTTGAATGTGGAATAACCATACGATGAATACTTTTCATCCTTAAAAAAGAAACAAAATATGCATACATGCTATAATATGGATGGACATTATGTTAAGTGAAAATAGCCAGATGCAAAAGACCACATACTGTATGATTCCATTTATATGTAATGTCCAGAAAATGCAAACCTACAGAGACAAAAAAAAAATAGATTAGTGGTTTTCAGGGGCTGGAGTTGAGAACAGAGTTTAACAGTAAACAGAAACAAGAGATCTTACTGGGGTGATGGAAATGGTCCTTGATTTCCATTTTTTAAAAAATCACAATTTTAAACTTAAAACAGATAAATTGTACGTATGTAAAGTATACCTCAATAAAGTTGTCAAAAATTAAATCTCGTTTTCTTTCTTTAAGAAGGTGCTCTGCTGGGATGCCTGGGTGGCTCAGTGGGTTAAGCCGCTGCCTTCAGCTCGGGTCAGGATCTCAGGGTTCTGGGATCGCGTCCTGCGTCGGGCTCTCTGCTGGGCGGGGAGCCTGCTTCCTCCCCTCTCTCTCTCTCTGCCTGCCTCTCTGTCTACTTGTGGTCTCTCTCTGTCAAATAAATAAAATCTTTTAAAAAAATAAAAAGAAAAAGAAGGTGCTCTGCTTATTTGGATTTGTACCATGCAGGTATTGTTCAGGGTTGATGTGAGACTTGTGTGGATGATTCTAATCTCACTCCAATCCTCAAAGCCTTTGCTCAGATCATTATGGTCCATCCCATGCATGCATAGCTCAGGAGTCTGGCTGAGACTTATACACAATTAAGAGGCCTCTTCTCAGCTCTCTCCTACTGTGATTCCTCCCACGCTATCCAGATTTGTGGTGCTCCTATCCTTTGTTCTTCTGGCCAGAAAGTTCATGATCTCTCTATCAGAGTTTTATTTCCAACACCACCACACCACTACGTGACTGAGATCCACTCTAGGCACAAAGGAGCACAAGGGGAAAAAATGGAAACTCACCCCCATGTGGGTCACTTCTCCAAGTTTTGACCCCACTCCATAACCTTACTGCTTCTATTAACTTTTCAGAGTACTCAAATAGCAGGTTTTGTTTTTTCCATATTTTTCTGTCATAATCAGCCAGAAGGATGGGCTGTAGTCAACTTACACAGCCATAGCAGAACTACAACTATGATAGAGCTAGTTTTGAATCCTAGCTCTACCACACACTAGCTGTATGACAGCAGACAAATTATTGAATTTCTGAGTCTATTTTATTTTCATCTATAACTGAAAGCCTATTTTTACTCCAAAAATGATAGAAAAATAAGGAAGGGAGGGCTTCCTAAAGATAATTCCCTTATCATTAGCTACCAGAGAACCGAACCCCGCCCCCTGCTTAAATGTATTTCTTCGGTTTCTGAAAAGTAACGCTCATTATACTTTATTGTAATGATTTGTTTAAACTGTCAATCTTGTCTACTAGAATAGAAGGTCTATAGGTCAGGGACTGTGTTTTCCTCATTTACGGCTATATCTCCACAGAATAGCTTCTCGCTATTCATCCAGTCAATAAAGATCTCTATGGACAGTCAGTCCACTAATACCCTACATGTGTAAGTCTTAACCTCAACACCTGTGACATTGACCTTCACTTCTCTCTACCCACTCACAGCTGTGGAAGCCCCTCTAGACCTTGCCATCACCAGAACTGCTCTGCATCGGAAATCCTTAACTCCAATATCCTATTATCTGACATCTATCCCTTATGCTTCCAGCAACCCTTTACTTTCCAGCTTCGCTCTCACTATACATACTTTTGACCTCACAGTGACTTGTACTTTTTTTTTTCCAGTCTTGGTAGAAGGCTTATGTAGCCCCTTTGATGCTGTAAAACACCCTTGGACAAATTTCTCAGGTTGCTTCTCGGTTTCCTTTGGGCCCCATTTGTCAAGTCATGTGGGTACAACAACATGTCTCTGTGGTTATTTTATGTATGAGGGATACATAAATCTAATCCATTTAGATCATTCATATCATAGCTTGAAGAACTAGATGCTTGGTGTGCTGCATAAAGGGCCAAGCTCTGAGAACCCAGGTTAGGTTATTGTAACATGACAAAACTCCAAAACTGATCCTCATTATGGAAGGTTCACTCTTATACCACATATATTCTCTGTCTACTCATTATTCATTGAAATGATATCTATTTTCAGGAAAAACATAATTTTGTAATTACATAGACTTCTTGTTGTTTTTTTAAAGTGCATTGTTTGAAAGACAATGTTTTCAAATAAGTAATTTTCACTCAGTCATTAGAAACAAATGTTTTAATGAAAGTAGACTGGTCAATATAACCTATCTTTTAGTTCTGAGTTGGTGTTGGGGAATAAATTCCTCACAATTCTCTTCTGGTTCTTTAATCTCCTTAACCTACGGCACTGGCAGTTTAGCAAGGGATTTATATTCACTGCTATAAATTTACATGTCCTTCTACTTTCCTGTTAATAAAATTTTACATGCTTTTTCTTTTTTTAAAAAGATCGTATTTATTCATTTGAGAGAGACAGAGAGAGAGAGACAGAAAGAGAGAAAGAGAGAGAGAACATGAGCAGGGGGTAGGACAGAGGGAGAAGCAGGCTCCCCACTGAGCATGGAGCCAGAAGTGGGACTCAGTCCTGGGACTCCAGAATCATGACATGAGCCAAAGGCAGACACTTAACTCACTGAGCCACCCAGACACCCCTTTACATGTTTAAAAAAAGATTCTGTGCTTAAAAATGGGAATTTTGGGTGCCTGGGTGGCTCAGTGGGTTAAGCCTCTGCCTTCCGCTCAGGTCATGATCCCCGGGTCTTGGGATCGAATCCCACATCGGGCTCTCTGCTCGGCAGGGAGCCTGCTTCCTCCTCTCTCTCTCTTGCTCTCTCTCTCTCTCTCTCTCTGCCTACTTGTGATCTTTCTCTGTCAAATAAATAAATAAAATCTTTTTTAAAAATAGGAATTTTTGTGATATTTTGAATTCTAGTGAATGATAAATTCTCCTTAGGGGAGGGTGGTTCTCTGGAGTGTAGTGAATGAAGGGGAGCGAGAGAATGGGGAAAGATACTTCTCCTTATTGGTAAAGCAAATTCTGACCCTGTTTTCCCTAAGCCTCAATCTATTCTTGAATTAAAACCTCTTCTGGTTCTCTTTCCCTCTTCATTCTTTGCCTGCCAGAAAATACTGAATCTTTTTATCTTAGCCCTAGAACCATGTGGTTTCTTAGAAAATAGATCACAAATGTCATCTGCCCAAGACAAAAGCTACATATATTTAATATATACTTGGGCACCCTCAAAGGGCACCAGTTGATGGTCACTGAGATAGATATCACTTAGTAACCATTCACATCATATACACACTGCCACACTACCAAATGAGGCCATAGTATATGATTTAAAAACCTGAAGATGATAGAACTGAGAGCAGACAGAGATAACAGAACCTAACCCCTCATTTATTTTACAGATGGGGAAACAAAGCACCTGAAAGGTTAATCGACATGCCCAAGGTCACACAGCTATATCATTGTTTTAAATTGTACACTCATTCTGTACCAGTAGAACATTTTGTGATGTCATATGCTAGGCTAACCACTGTCCCTGCAGTCACATAATGAAGTGGGCTCTTTCAACCTCATTGTAGAAAATATAAAAATAATCACAAATATCTGTTCATTGTCAGAACGCCCGGTTGGCTGCTTTAGATCATAAGCATGAAATTGCATCCACTTGATGTTTGGTTTTCCATAGCTGCAAGATGCAATTTCATGAAATACCACTGATTCATTTATTCAGCAAAATTTGCAACTTTCTTGAAACTAGAGGCCAAGGGTAATATGGAGAAGGGTGTTGTTGCAAACAAAGTAGGAGATGCATTCCTCACTGCCACTGAAGAGCTTTGAGACTGGCTGGAGGAGCGAAATATGCAGAAAATGAATTAAGAACAAGGCAAAACTGTATGCTTGCAGGTGCAGAGGATTATACAGACTGATTACGTGAGTGCTGAGATGAATCAGAATAATGGTGAGACCCAATGGGGTTAATTAGGCAATTTCCTGGAAAAGGTGAATTTCATGCAAGATTACGAAAGAAATTGAAATACGGTGGCATTGAAGAGTGAAGGGCACTTTCTGTGGGGTAATGAAAACAGTGCAAGCATGGGACCAAGAAGCTGAGTAGTGTATAAAGGCAGAAAGGAAATCAGTCTGGCCAAAACAAGGGGACCTATCCTAACTAAGCCATAACAAACTAAGAGTGTTGGTGCCTGGGATAAATATGGGAGCCAGTTCTTACAGGGTAGGGTGAAAATTTTGCATGTTATCTTCTAAGCATTAGATATCTATCAGCTAATTAAATCAATAGTTATTGAATACCTAGTATGTACCAGGGCTTACCTCAGGCCAGGTGCTCTGCGAAGAGCTTCAAACATTTTCTCATGTATCCCTCACAGCAATATTATCATTTGCAATATATTTCCCCACTTTGTTTATAAGGAAACTGAGCCTCAGAGGGAAAAAATGTCATTCCCAAAGTCACACGGCCAGCAAAAAGTAGAGAATCAGACCCAGAACTTCTGTCTCTACAACTCCCACTTATAACACTAAAGCTATAGGCATTCTCTATAGGTTTTTGAGAAAGAGACGAATATAATGAAAATACTATTGGTAAGAGATTATTCCAGCAGTTATGGGAAAGATGAACATAAAAGCAAAGTTCATAATTTTTAAATGGCTCATATGAAATACTATCAATTTAGTAGCAATTAATATTAAAGTACATACAGTTTCCCCGCTGAATTTTTTAAAAATCATATACATGAGTGTTCTGATGTGAAAGGAGAAAGATTAAAACTTAATAGCACCAGTTTCCTATTCTCAGCTGTGCTGAACAAATGAGAATAATATACACAAATTTCATTCTCTTCCCTGACATTCCAACATTCAATGTGGTTTTATTTATGTATTTTATGCATTTATTTAATTTTAATAGGACATAAAATCCAGGCAAATAATTGCTTTTTCTCTTCATATATCTGACAAAATTATACAGCAGTCAAATATCCCTTTTGCAGCAGTTTCATGATAAAAAAAAATACCAAAATGAATTGTTCAATTAGTTTCTGCCTCAAAGAAGAGTTATAGCCTTAGGCCAAAGAAAATATACTCTGAATATCACAAAGTTACTTCCACTGCCAGTAGTGAGACATCTAGATTAGAAACATAAAAAACTAAATAGAAATCTATGGTGAGCGTCACTGCCTCTGGTCGCTGAACACATATAGGTTTAAAGCCTGCAATGAACTCAGCACTGAGCTAGGCGCTTCTGTTTAATTGGTTTGCTTCTTTCCACAGAGATGCACAAGATATGTTAGAATTTATGATTAAAGAAAGAGATGTGCTAGAAAATTTTTATTTCTAGGATCTCAAGTACTAGACCAATTCTGCCCCCATTTATTTGGAATGCCACACAAATTGTTGCAAATTTTTCATGGGTTCAGATGAACTCATTTTGGTATTTTAAGAGTCAACTCCCTTTCTCCTGAAAGATTGATCCACAGTAAATATAAACTCTGACCCTGGGCCTCAGCTGACCCATTTGACAAATGAGCTATGAAGGGTCTTGGAGATATCTAATCTAACTCCCCAAGAGCGTAAGACAACTGTTAAGGAACTGCTAAAGTCCTTTTCAGCTCCAACATTCTCTAATCTACAGAATGTCAAGGGGGTTATATTATGTTCTCTTCCTGTAGTCATTCCTCTGGCTAATATATAACCACCTCTATTTACTTTTGTGCTAAAAATGCAACCTGCAATCTAGAAGAAACTCTAAAAGAAGGAAGTTTGAAGTTATGTGCTTTTAAGACAATACTCTTACCCCCAAAGAAATTGTAACATAAAGCATCAACAAATTGGAAAGAAACTAAGCATCTTCTAGATTAATGTCTAGCCTATCTCTAAAGCCAATCCAGGAAGGAAAGCCCTAAAACCTAACAAAATAGTGCCAAATATTTACATTCTTGCTCAAGACTGACCAAACTTCGACTCCTTGAAACTGTTACCTTTCTTCAATATTCCCACAGTATTCATGCTGGGCCACATCCACCATAGGCTCTTTACACCTATTTTTAGATGTTGATCTAGACTGTTCTTCAGTATAAGACTGGTGACCTGAGAAACTCAGCTCTTGCAATAGAGCTTAACTTGAAAAGAGTTTCTATTTTGTATGTACTGAAGGTGACTGATCTAGTTCATTTTCATTCCCATCAACATGTAGCTTCTCAAAAATATTCTTACTAGGGGCACCTGGGTGGCTCAGTGGGTTAAAGCCTCTGCCTTCGGCTCAGGTCATGATCCTAGGGTCCTGGGATCGAGCCCCGCATCGGGCTCTCTGCTCAGCGGGGAGCCTGCTTCCCCCTCTCTCTCTGTCTGCCTCTCTGCCTACTTGTAATCTCCGTCTGTCAAATAAAATCTTAAAAAAAATATTCTTACTATACAAGTTAGGACCAAAACAGATTAAACAGTCATTTCAAATTCTAGCACAGGCACAAGCATGTTTAAGCTGCTCATTTTCCAAGGTCTGGCTAGTTTAGGGAATTGGATTATCAAAGCGATGAGATCACTGTCCAGTTTTCAACCCTTTTCAGCTAAAATTGAATCTGAGCCTTTTTAAATTTTTCAAAAATCTCTGACATGAATCTACGTATTTGGTAAATTTGCATAAATGTAAAATGTAATGTAAATCTGTAGATTCTGTATATAAAATAAATATATGCATATTCAATGATACATATGCAAATTACATCTCATCTATGCTTATAAATACACACGCAGATAATTATAGAATGGACACTCAGATACTGTTCTTTCAAATATGTTTGTCCTTCCAAAACATTAGTGAAACCTTGGGGGTTTGATATTTCTTCTCTCTCTTTCTTCCTACTCTCAAACATTGTAGAAGATACTTCTCACAATAGCAGTGATTTCTAGAAGAAATTTGACAGTATTAGAATATTCATTTACATAGAATCATTATTGTATAAAATAAGAGCTTGAAGGAAGGGATGCCTAGGTATCTCAGTTGGTTAAGCGGCTGCCTTTGGCTCAGGTCATGACCCCAGGGTCCTGGGATCAAGTCCCATGTTGGGCTCCTTGCTTAGCTGGGAGCCCGTTTCTCTCTCTACCTCTGTCTGGTGCTCCCCCTGCTTGTGCTCTCTCTCTCTGTGTCAAATAAATAAATAAAATCTTTTTAAAAAAAGAGCTCGAAGGAAGAGCAGAAACAGTATCTACCAGTCGTTGGCCATGAGCTACCCCATATCGGTCTAGTCTACATTTTAATTTGCCCAACACTTAAAAAGCAGGAGATATCACTTTATTTATCTAAAAATCCTGATTTCTGGGGCACCTGGCTGGCTCAGTTGGTGAAACATATGATTCTTGATCTTGGGGTTGTGAGTTCAAGCCCCACGATGGGTGTGGAGATTACTTAAAAATAAAATCTTTTAAAAAAGAAAAAGAAAAAATAAAAATCCAGATTTCTGAATTCTCTTGAAAAATCAAAAGAACTGGCAACACAAGGCAACACACAATTCAGTGCGATCACAATCAAGAGGAACCAAACAGCTGCTATTCCCTCCAGATAGGGCTGTGTTCTTCGGTATATCACAGCCAAATGGGCCATCTTGGTCATCTGTTACATTCTTAACCCTATACTCATTTGAATTTGCAACTACTGGGGCACCTGGATGGCTCAGTCGATTAAGTATCTGCCTTCAGCTCAGGTCATGACCCTCTTCAGCTCAGGTCATGATTCCAGATTCCTGGGATGGAGCCTGCATCGGGCTCCCTGTTCAGCAGGGAGTCTGCTCCCCCCTCACCCTCTCCCTTACCCTGCTCGTGCTCTCTCTCTCAAATAAACAAATAAAATCTTTATTTAAAAAATTTGCAACTACTGATTGGTTCAACCTTCTTACATAATAGAGGTTGACTAACTTTCTATCCTAAAGTCTTTCAAGGGTAGAGCACAGTGAGTAGATATAGTCTTTGCCCTCAAAGACCTTATTATCTGCTTCACGGGAATACACATATTCATAATAAAGCACAGAATATGATAATCACCATAAAAGAAGCATACACACAATGCAGAGAAAGTTGCAAAAAGAGATCACATCTTGTTGAGCGCATCAAAAAAGCCTTTATGACTGAAGTGTTTTTTCACCAAGTAGAACATATCATGAGAAACCAGTTTTGTCAGGTTTCTCCACACAAACTCTAGCTCCTACAGTTCCACACTTTGTGGTGGATGCTGTTGTTTAGCCTCTTGGAGCCTCACTTACCTCATCTGAAAATGGAGTTAATACTAGAATGTACAAAACAGGATTGTTGTGAGAATTGAGTGGCAAAATAGAGGTAGCCTTGCACAAAGTAAGCAACTAGCAAAACATTCTGATGATGATGATTATTATTATTATTAAGAAAGTAGCATCTTTACAGATGGAAAAGGAAGAGGTGGCTCTACCCTGCAGAGTGAGCATCAAGTTGGAAAAGTATAGAACATAGTCAAGGAACAGTAAGTACGAAATGGGGTTGAATCATAAGTAAAAGCAGCAGCCAGGTGCTTCCTAAAGCTGAGGGAATTCATTCCTGGAGACAATGTGTGAGGACACAAAGGAAAAGCAAAAGCTTGTCCCCCATCCAGATGACAGCACCTTCCACCCTGCCACCGCCCTGGGCAGCTGGGAGCTCCCACCCTTCCCAGCCACACACCCATGTGATAAGAATAATAAAGAGACGCACAGTGGAACAGGAGAATGTAAGCTATGGAGAGCTGAAAAGTCAGGAAGTCCGAAATATCTTTCTTAAAGAAAAATAAGTTTGGATCTGAATGATGAGTGTGAGCTGACCAGACAAAATGAAGCAAGTGCATTCCTAGCCAAGACAAAAGCATGTTCAAAGGTCCTGTGGCAGGATGTAGCATAGAGAGACCAGGCATTAAAGGAAGGCCAGTGCAGTTGGGGCACAAAGAGCTAAAGCAAGTGCAAGGTGAGAGGACACTGAAGAGGGTGAGAAAGGTTCAGATCATTCAAAGCTTTCTAGGTCTTGTTAAAACTTCTAAACTTTTCTCAAGATCAGTGGCAAGGAGAATTACATCTTCATATCTGTATTTTGAAATGGCTGCACTGCAGAAAATGGATTGAAATGGGGCAAAGGTGGATGCAGGAAGATAGTTTAGAAGGTTTTGAATGTGAGCGAGTGTAAACTACACTAGACTACTGGTGGTAGGGCCAAAGAGAAATAGAACTGAGAGATAGTAAGAGAAGAAATGGAGAGAGTTAGTGACATATTGGATGGGGCAAGGAAAGGAGAGGAGACAGGTATCAGAGATGACTTTGGCTTGACATGTTTGGTAGAGACCATTATTTGGAGAGGTAAATTTTAATCTTATTTTTTAACATGGTGAGTTTGACTGCCTTTAGAATAAGAAGATACATCATGTAGGTAGCTCGAAGAGAATAACTTGTGTTAGAGATAAAATTTTAGGTCATCGGAGTAAGGTGGTAATTCAAATAAGATCTCCAAAAGAAAGAGCACAGAGTGAGAGCACAGAGAAAGGGCACAGAGAAGAGATTCTAAAACTGGCTAGGTAGTAGTATAAGATGAATCTACACACAAGAGAGAAGGAAAGAAGCCAAAGATGTAGGTGGAAAACCACGAGAGTCTTGCATCAAGAAAATTCATACCATCAATCATTTCAAGGAGTCAACAGTTTAAACTATAGAATGTTGGCAGAGTCCAAAAAGCCAGCACAGCTTTTTTCTTTTTGCTGTTAATCATACAACCGCATTGCTAACCGTTGCATCAAGTCCCCATCTTGTTGGCTTTACAACAGTGAAAGTTTTTGTATGGAAACTGTTATTATTTAAATAGAATTATGAGGTATAGGAGAAAAAGGTGAGAGCCAAGAGATAATCAAAAAGCACTGTAATTTCCTCCATGTACACTTAAAGGGTTCCTATATCCAATTTTGCTATGAAAAAACAAGCAAAAACCAACCCTTAAGAAGCTGTATTCTTACGCAACTTGTTGAAAACACTTTCATTTCTCCTATTTCTGTAATTGTGACTGTCTCTCCTCCAAATGGAGTTAACTAATCAGATGGTTGCATTTTAGAAAAAGTAAAAGCTGCAGCGCACATTGCAATAATCACCAATTAATGTTAACACAAGCTTCGTGACTGGATAATGTTCTCCCTTCTCCTCTCTCCACACAGCAGATGACAAAATTAGTTCAAAATCACCATCTATCTGCAAAGCCATTTTGATTTCTAGTTAATGCTTTCTCATTCTGGAAGAAGGAAAGAAGAAAACAAAGAAACAACCACAGTCAGATGCCTCCAGATTTCATGTCTGTTGTTAAATAAGAGCAACAATGAAAAAGATAAACTTCAACAAACTGTCAACAATCCACACTTCACTCCTCTGGTTTTGTAGCTTATCAAATTTCCCATTCAATGTTCTTTCTACTTTCAGCCATTATTAACTGGGTACCTACTATTTCCAGGCTTTTCTTTAGGTGGTAACAATGAAGTCGTGAAACAGACATGAATCCTTGTCCTGATGGAGCTTATCTTTGGCTTTATTTTGATTTTGTGAGGTTAACTTCAACAAACACCTCTTGCTAACTAGTTTACCTCTTTCCTTATGTGAGATTTGGATAGTTGGAAGAAAAAATTCCTCAAGAACTGTTCGCTTTCCTTTCTCCTTTATTGCTCCTACTGCCAGGCAACACATCCCGAGTCCTTTAGAAATTGTGGCAGAACCAGAAGCAACCCATTGGAAAGTAATACGAGAGTGCCCTGTGACTGGGGACCAGCACTAACTTGGAGTCTGGTTGAAAGCACTCAAAAAGAGCAAAGGATTGTGGGGGGAGATTGTGGGAATCAGGGTGGTTGGGGACAGGGGCTTAAGTCCCTGGACCCAGGACAGCCATCCCTGGCGCTAAGCCAGAGAGAGTGCGGCGGAGAAACCAGGTCTTGGTCCCTGATCCGCCAGTGCACCACCTAAGAGCGCCTGGGAGCACCTGGGTGCACCTGGGAGGAGGCTCCCGTGAGGGGCCGGGAGCCTCGCCAGCCGCCAGAACCACAGCCCTTGGCACTATCCACGAGCGCAGGCCAGGCGACCAGAGTCTGAGTTGCACCCCACACCCTCCCCTGAGAGAGGCACGTGCAGGCTCCAGCCCGGCGCTCTTGGACCGAGAGAGTCTGAGTGCTCCCAGCCCTGGCCAGTGGGAAAATCTCAGTGTGCGATCGCTGCTTGAGACCTCTCTGGAGGTCCGGAGCTGCCCAGACAGCCGCCGCTGTTGTGGTTTTGGGTAAAAGCAGGAGTTCCTGTGTCTCCAGAGACGGCGGCTGGGAACCTGCTCTGCCAGCGGCCAAGGGGGAATTTCTGTGCTCTGGAGCACCCAGAGGGGAACAGACGGAGGCTTCTCTCTGAGAGGGAGGTCTGGATGCAGTTTGCTTTCCTCTAAACCTACAAAAACCATCCAAACCTGACAAGGCAAGAGAAAACAAATGAACAACAACAAAAAACAACAACAACAAAAACCCTCCAGAGAACAAAAGCCTGAAAAACCGGTTTCCTCAGAGCCCACACCCTTGATGAGGGTGGGAGGACTTAACTCAGGGAACATCGTTGACTGAAAACACACGCAGCAGACCCCTCCCCCAGAAAGCCAAAAAAAGTTAAAAAAAAAAAAAGACAAGAGAACCACCACCACTACTTCATAGATACAAGCTTTATTTTTAATTCGTTCCCACTATTCTGGTTCATTTCTTTTTTATAGATAATTTTTAACTTAGTTATCATCACAATGAGATGTCCAGTACTTCAAATTCCATAATAACCTTTTAACCTGAACTTTTTGATACATATACCTGTGTTTTTCTTTTGCTTTTCTATTTTTTAATTTTGAATTTTATTTAGTTTAGCTTAGCTTATTCTTTTTTTTTATTTTTCTAATATTCATATAGAGTTAAACTTTAAGGTAATCCCCTTTCCCCAATCAATGCTACCCCTATAGGTAAACCAATTTTTAATCCTCCTCTATCTTAGTGTTTCTGTGTATTTGTGTTTGTCCTGGTAGTATATAAATCTTATACTCGGGGTTCTTTTTGATGAGGTTGATTTTTTGTTTTGTCTTTATATATATATATACATATTTTTTTCTCTTGTCATCTACTTTTGTCAGTCTTTTTGTTTGTCTCTTTTTCTTTGTATACTTCATAAATTTTACCTTGGGGCCCATTTAGGCTGGGCCTTCTCTTTTATTTTATCTTTCTTTTTTTCCCTGTCTCTGTCTCTCTCTCTCTCTCTCTTTCTTTTTTCTTTCATTTGGATGGGGACTCTGGATTGCTCAGAAACATTCCAGGGTGCACCTCGCCTGCTCCACGGTCGATACATCCAGCTACATCCATTCAGCCAACTCTCACCAAAATGACTAGGAGGAGGAATGCCCAGCAGAAGAAAAATTCAGAGGATGGGCCTTCTGCAACAGAGCTAATGGCTACCGACATAGACAATATGTCAGAAAGGGAATTCAGGCTAACAATTATCCAGGCAATAGCTAGGTTGGAGAAAGCCATGGATGACCAAATGGAATTGATTAGGGCAGAACTGAAAGCCACCAGGGATGATGTTCACAATGTTCTCAATGAGTTCCAATCTAATCTAAATTCTCTAAAAGCTAGGGTAACTGAGACAGAAGACAGAATTAGTGATCTGGAGGACAAACAGATAGAGAGAAAGGATCAGGAGGAAGCCTGGAACAAACAGCTTAGAAGCCACGAAAACAGAATCAAGGAAATAAATGATGCCATGAAACATTCCAACGTCAGAATTATTGGAATCCCTGAAGGGGAGGAGAAAGAAAGAAATCTAGAAGATATAGTGGAACAAGTTTTCCAGGAAAATTTTCCCAATCTCGCAAATGGAACCCCCGTTCATGTACTAGAGGCAGAACAGTCTCCCCCCAAGATTATAGAATCTCGGAAGTCCTCAAGGCACCTAATAGTGAGAATGAGGAATCACAATTGTAGAGAGACTCTCTTGAAAGCATCTAGGACAAAGAAGCTCCTTACGTACAGAGGAAAGCCCATCAGAAGAACGTCAGACCTGTCCACAGAAACCTGGCAAGCCAGAAAGGGCTGGAAAATTATATTCAGGGCACTAAATGAGAAGAACATGCAGCCAAGAATACTTTATCCAGCAAGACTGACATTCAAAATGGATGGAGAGATAGAGTTTCCAAGACCCGCAAGGCTTAAAAGAGTATGCGACCACCAAGCCAACACTGCAGGAAATATTAAGGGGGGTTCTATAAAAGAGGAAAAATCCCAAGAATATCATTGAACAGAAATATAGAGACAATCTACAGAAAGAAAGATTTCAAAGGAAACACGATGTCAATAAAAACGTATCTCTCAATAATCACTCTCAATGTGAATGGCGTAAATGTGCCCATAAAATGACACAGGGTTGCAGATTGGATAAATTGACAGGACCCATCCATATGCTGTCTACAAGAGACCCATTTCGAACCTAAAGATACACCCAGACTGAAAGTGAAGGGATGGAGAAGCATCTTTCATGCCAATGAAGCCTCAAAAGAAGGCTGGGGTAACAATTCTCATATCAGATAAATTAGATTTGAAACTAAAGACTGTAGTCAGAGATAAAGAAAGACACTACATCATTATTAAAGGGACTATCCACCAAGAAGATCTAACAATTGTTAATATTTATGCCCCCAATATGGGAGCAGCCAACTACATAAGAAAACTATTAATCAAGATAAACAGTCATATCAATATGAATACATTGATAGTAGGAAATCTCAACACGCCTCCCTCAGTAATAGACAGATCATCCAAGCAGAAAATCAATAAAGAAACAAGAGCATTGAATGACACATTGGACCAGATGGACCTCATAGATATATACAGAACATTCCACCCTAAAACAACAGAATACTCATTCTTCTCAAGTGCACATGGAACCTTCTCCAGAATAGACCACATACTGGGTCACAAATCAGGGCTCAACTGATACCAAAAGATTGAGATTATTCCCTGCATATTCTCAGATCACAATGCTTTGAAACTGGAGCTCAATCCCAAGGAAAAGTTTGGAAGGAACTCAAACACCTGGAAGCTAAAGACCACCTTGCTTAAGAATGCGTGGATCAACCAGGAGATCAAAGAAGAACTTAAGCAATTCATGGAAACCAATGAGAATGAAGACACTTTGGTCCAAAACCTATGGGATACAGCAAAGGCGGTCCTAAGGGGGAAATACATAGCCATCCAAGACTCCCTCAAAAAAATTGAAAAATCCAGAATACAACAGCTGTCTCTACACCTTAAAGAACTGGAGAATCAACAACAAATTAAGCCAACTCCACACACAAGAAGGGAAATAATCAAGATTAGAGCAGAGATCAATGAGACAGAAACTAGAGATACAGTAAAACGTATCAATGAAACTAGAAGCTGGTTTTATGAAAGAATCAATAATATTGATACACCATTGGCCACACTAATCCAAAAGAAAAGAGAGAAGGCTCAAATTCATAAAATTATAAATGAAAAAGGAGAGATCACAACTAACACCAAGGAAATAGAAACAATCATCAGAAGTTATTATCAATAGTTATATGCCAATAAGTTAGGCAACCTAGATGAAATGGATGCATTCCTGGAAAAATATAAACTCCCAAAATTGAACCAGGAAGAAATTGACAACCTGAATAGACCGATATCTAGTAACGAGATTGAAGCAGTGATCAAAAACCTCCCAAAACACAAGAGCCCGGGACCTGACAGATTCCCTGGGGAATTCTACCAAACGTTCAAAGGAGAAATAACACCTATTCTCCTGAAGCTGTTTCAAAAAATTGAAACAGAGGGAAAACTTCCAGGCTCTTTTTATGAAGCCAGCATTACCCTGATACCCAAACCAGGCAAAGACCCCACCAAAAAGGAGAATTTCAGACCAATATCACTGATGAATATGAATGCTAAGATTCTCAGCAAGATCCTAGCAAATAGGATCCAACAGCTCATTGAAAAGATTATCAAGGGGTGCCTGGGTGGCTCAGTGGGTTGGAGCCTCTGCCTGTGGCTCAGGTCATGGTCCCAGGGTCCTGGGATCGGGCCCTGCGTCAGGCTCTCTGCTCAGCGGGAAGCCTGCTTCCCCATCTCTCTCTGCCTGCCTCTCTGCCTACCTGTGATCTCTGTCTGTCAAATAAGTGAATAAAATCTTTTAAAAAAATAAAAAGATTATGCACCATGACCAGGTGGGATTCATCCCTGGGTTACAAGGATGGTTCAACATTCACAAATCAATCAATGTGATAGAACAAATCAATAAGAGAAGAGAGAAGAACCACATGGTCCTCTCAATTGACGCAGAAAAAACATTTGACAAAATCCAGCATCCGTTCCTGATTAAAACGCTTCAAAGTATAGGGATAGAGGGAACATTCCTGAACTTCATAAAATCTATCTATGAAAAACCCACAGCAAATATCATCCTCAATGGGAAAAAGCTCACAGCCTTCCCGTTGAGGTCAGGAACACGACAAGGATGCCCACTCTCACCACTCTTGTTTAACATAGTATTAGAAGTCCTAGCAACAGCAATCAGACAACAAAGAGAAATAAAAGGTATCCAAATTGGCAATGAAGAAGTCAAACTCTCTCTCTTTGCAGATGACATGATACTTTATATGGAAAACCCAAAGACTCCACCCCCAAACTACTAGAACTCATACAGCAATTCAGTAACGTGGCAGGATACAAAGTCAATGTACAGAAATCAGTGGCTTTCTTATACAGAAAGGGAAATTAGAGAATCGATTCCATTTATTATAGCACCAAGAACCATAAAATACATGGGAATAAACCTAACCAAAGAGGTAAAGGATCTGTACTCGAGGAACTACAGAACACTCATGAAAGAAATTGAAGAAGACACAAAAAGATGGAAGGCCATTCCATGCTCTCGGATTGGAAGAATAAACATTGTTAAAATGTTATACTGCCTAGAACAATCTATACTTTTAATGCCATTCCCATCAAAATTCCATTGGTATTTTTCAAAGAGCTGGAGCAATAATCCTAAAATTTGTATGGAATCAGAAGAGACTCCGAATCGCTAAGGAAATGTTGAAAGAAAAATAAAACTGGCGGCATCACGTTACCTGATTTCAAGCTTTACTACAAAGCTGTGATCACCAAGACAGCATGGTACTGGCATAAAAACAGACACACAGACCAGTGGAACAGAGTAGAGGGCCCATATATAGGCCCTCAACTCTATGGTCAAATAATCTTCGACAAAGCAGGAAAAAATATACAGTGGAAAAAAGACAGTCTCTTCAATAAATGGTGCTGGGAAAATTGGACAGCTATATGTAGAAGAATGAAAATCGACCATTCTCTTACACCGTACACAAAGATAAACTCAAAATGGATAAAAGACCTCAACGTGAGACAGGAATCCATCAGAATCCTAGAGGAGAACATAGGCAGTAACCTCTTTGATATCAGCCACAACAACTTCTTTCAAGATATGTCCCCAAAGGCAAAGGAAACAAAAGTGAAAATGAACTTTTGGGACTTCATCAAGATTAAAAGCTTCTGCACAGCAAAGGAAACAGTCAACAAAACAAAGAGGTAACCCATGGAATGGGAGAAGGTATTTGCAAATGACAGTACAGACAAAAGATTGATATCCAGGATCTATAAAGAACTTCTCAAACTCAACACACACAAAACAGATACTCTTGTCAAAAAATGGGCAGAAGACATGAACAGACACTTCTCCAATGAAGACATACAAATGGCTATCAGACACATGAAAAAATGTTCATCATCACTAGCCATCAGGGAGATTCAAATTAAAACCACATTGAGATACCACCTTACACCAGTTTGAATGGACAAAATTAGCAAGACGGGAAACAACATGTGTTGGAGAGGATGTGGAGAAAGGGGAAACCTCTTACATTGTTGGTGGGAATGCAAGTTGGTGCAGCCACTTTGGAGAACAGTGTGGAGATTCCTTAAGAAATTAATGCTCCCTATGACCCTGTAATTGCACTACTGGGTATTTACCCCAATGATACAGATGAAGTGAAAAGAAAGGCCATCTGTACCCCAATGTTTATAGCAGCAATGGCCACGGTCGCCAAACTGTGGAAAGAACCAAGATGCCCTTCAACGGATGAATGGATAAAGAAGATGTGGTCCATATACACTATGGAGTATTATGCCTCCATCAGAAAGTATTATGCCTCCATGTTGTATCAACATGGAGGGGACTGGAAGAGATTATGCTAAGTGAAATAAGTCAAGCAGAGAGAGTCAATTATCATATGGTTTCACTTATTTGTGGAGCATAATAAATAACATGGAGGACATAAGGAGATGGAGAGGAGAAGGGAGTTGAGGGAAATTGGAAGGGGAGGTGAACCATGAGAGACTATGGACTCTGAAAAACAACCTGATGGTTTTGAAGGGGGGGGTGGGAGTTTGGGGGAGCCATGTGGTAGGTATTATGGAGGGCAGGTATGGTATGGAGCACTGGGTGTGATGCATAAACAATGAATTCTGTTACCCTGAAAAGAAATTAATAACAACAAAAAAAGAAATTGTGGCAGAAAATTATTTGGGTGGCCTGGCTCTCTGAATGACTTTTATCCTTCTTTCTCTATTATTACTCTGTACTTTTTTATTTTTACTTTTTTAAAAAGATTTATTTATTTGTTTATATGTTTTTTTATTTATTTGAGAGAGAGAGTGTGTGGGGAAGGGGGTGCAGAGGGAGAGAGAGAGAATCTTAAGCAGACTCCATGCTGAGCATGGAGCTTGATCCAGGACTTGATCTCACAACCCTGAGATCATGACCTGAGGCCGAAACCAAGAGTCGTATGCTTAACATACTGCACCACCAAGGCGTCCCTTAATTTTACTTTTTAATTAAGTAGGCTCCACGCCCCACGTGGGGCTTGAACTCATGATCAAGAGTCGCATGTTCCACCAAATGAGCCAGCCAGGCACCCCTCTTACTCTGTATTTTTAAAAGCCTGAGGTGGCATGTCCTCCAGCAGATAACACTCCTAATAACCTCACCTGACATCCCAGCACACCCCCAATAAACCATTGAGTCAAGTATGAAAATACAAAACACCAGCAGTAACAACCAGAGACATGCAGAACAAGAAAAATTTGCCCCTTTGGAACTATTGCCGTTCTCAGCTCCAAACAGCTATTATGTGGTGATAGTAGAGAACACAAGAATGAAAAGGCATGATGAGGAACATGTATCCCTCTCTATGCCAAGGAGGAAACAGAATTGTGACCTGAAAAGTTATTCACATTTTAAAAATTTCTGGTGTTGCCAAATGACCTTCAAAAATTATATCAAGTGACACTTCCACCAAGGGGTGAACGGCAGTATATTAATTTTCTATCTTTGCCAACTTGACTGGCCAAAAATAGTGTCTCATTTTATTTTGGGGGGGGTTGTTTTGTTTTTGTTTTTACTAGAGAGATAGAATTTCTTTATGTTTCTTGACCCTTTGTATTTCTTGTTATGTGAATGATGTGTTAATGCTATTTTGTCTGATTCCTGTTATCATTTCACTTCCCACCCACTGGCAGACACATTAGATGCCTCCCCCAACACTCCACTGAATCTGTTCTCCACAAGACCACTGTCAACCTCCTTGTTACTAAACCTAAAGGACCCGCTTCAGTGCTACTATCTTATACAACCTCTCAGCAACATTTTTTAAAAGACTTATTTATTTATTTATAATAGAGAGAGAGAACAAGTAGGGGGAGGAATTAGGATAAGCAGAGTGTGGAGCCCCAATGCAGAACTCGATCTCACAACCCTCAGATCATGACCTGAGCTGAAATCAAAAGTCAGATGCTTAACTGACTGAGCTACCCAGGCACCCCTCTTAGCAACATTTGATACAGTTAACCATTTACTTTTTTTTGAACACTATCCACCCTTTGTTTCCATAACACAACAATACCTTGTCCTTCCTCTTACCTACCCTCTCAACCATTCCTTTTCATCTTGAGAATTTTTCTTCCTTTGTATGTGGCAGAGTTCTATCCCAGGATTCTGTCTTATCCCCTTATCTTCTTAGAATATTCAACTGTCTCCGGATGAACTCAGGACTGATGATTCCCATACCTCTATCTCCACAAGTCCTCTCACCTGAGTTCCAGATTCATAAAAGTAAATTCCAGAAATTTCCACTTCCTTTAGACACCTACAAATCCACATGTCCAGAACATTATTCATCATCTTAATTTCCAAAGCTGTTCTTACTTCTTTTTATCGCCACTCCTGATACATCATATCAATCACTAAGTTCTACCAATTCTACCTTCTAAATAAATTTCAAATCCATCCACTTTTCTCTATTACCACTGATGCCCTCCTTATCATTCCACCATCAGCTTTCTACTAGGTTACAGAAAAAGCCTCTTAAATGGACATGTTGCCCACTCTAATCCATTCTCCATACTATAGTCAGTCAGATTGGCTAAAGCCCAAATCTATCATAGTATTGCCTTCCTACTGAGAACATTTCAATGGCTTCCTTTAGAAAACACAAACTTGGGGCACCTGGGTGGGCTCAGTCTGTTAGGTGTCTGCCTTTGGTTTGGGTTGTGATATCACGGTCCTGGGATGGAGCCCCACATGGGTCTTCCTGCTCTGCAGGCAGCTGGCTTCTCCCTCTCTCTCTGCCTGCCGCTCCCCCTGCTTGTGTGCTTTCTCCTTCACTCTCTCTGTCAAATAAATTATTTTAAAAATCTTTAAAGAAAAAAAAGGAAGAAAATGCAAATATCTGGGGCACCTGGGTGGCTCAGTCAGCTGAGTGTGTCAGACACTTGGTTTTGATCCAGGTCGTGATCTCTTGGGTCGTGAGATCAAGCCCCATGTCGGGCTCTGCCCTCAATGTGACTTCTGCTAGAGAATCTCTCCCTCTGCCCCTCCACCCACTCACGCATACTCTCTCTCTCAAATAAATAAATCTTTAAGAAAAAAAGAAAACCCAAACTTCTGCACATAGTTTTCAAAACTTATAGTATCTGACTTCTCTCTCTGTACTCTGCTGCAGCCATACTTAAGTGCCTTCATTTACCCCAAATATACCATGCTTTCAGTTCCAGGTCTTCACATATGTTGTTTGCTACGACTAGACTACTCACCTGCCCCTTCACCCCCAGCCCACTTCTGTGTCTGTCTATATACTACCCGTTTTTTTGCCTTTAAAACTTAGAAGTTTTACTTCTTCAGGAAGCTTTCTCTGGCTCCCCAACTATGAATTAGATGCCTCTCCTGTGTTCTGATTATAATCTCAACACACTAAATTGTAATTGTTATATTTACTTACATGTGTCTCCTACTAGATAGCAAGCTCCATGATGTCAGGGAGTATATCATTGTTACTATTTTGTAAATATACTAAGTGTCCAAGAAATATTTTATATTAATGTTTGTCCATTTTTCTAATGAGGTGTTCATCTTTTCTCACTGAATTATAAAAGCTCTTTATATATGAAAGATGTCAATCTTCTGTCATTTTGTTGTAAATATTTCCACACCGAAGAAACTATTCTTCTCACGTTTCCTGAACAAATTATTCCTTTTACTAGCTCCTTTCCTCTGTATGTGCTGTTCTCTCTGTTAGGAATATACTCACTCCCTATGCATTATTTAATACCCATTCAAATGGCATTTTCCCCATGACTCCCTGGGAAAGAATTATTCAATCCTTTCTCGATCCTCCCATAGCACCTAGTATACATGTCAACTTCAAGAACTTAATGTTTTTATTTCTAGTGGAATTATGTTTTTGCATGACTTTATCCTCCATTAGATTGCCAACTCCTTAAACCCAAAGACGGTTTTAATCATTTTTGTATTTTCCATGTCTATCATTATTCCTGAAATATAGTAGTATCTGTAAAATATTTTGCTAAAAGCATTCATTTGGGCTTATAAAAAATATGTTTAATAATAAAAAATTAAAAAAACAAAATATTTTTCTGTGAATAATCATAAATTCAGAACTTCAGGAAAGTCCTGCCTGACTACTAACATCTCACCTAATAGAAGCCTCAACAATTATAAAATGGAAAATCATTGTTCGTAACTAAGGGTAAGTCAAGAAAAGACTCTAAATATATACACTCTCTGTAATTGTGTGTAAAGCATTCAGATAAACGGAAAACTGCCAGATATTAATTAAGGACCTTAATTCAGAAATTGATGAGTCACATACATTAAATGTAAACCTGGGTTGCAGGTTGAGTAAAGAGAAGCCACATAACTAATAGCTTTCCCCGTAACCCTTTAATAACTCTAGAGCTTACTGCTTTTAACCTCCGTGGTTTAACTGAAGGGGGGGAAATAATTGACAGAGATTTATCCTTGGTTACTAAATTGTGCAAGGCAAAAACCTGAGATTTAACTCGTTTTGCTAATTACATTTAATAACACTGTCTAATTGACCTTTTTTAAGAAACTGTTTTTGCAGGGTACATGGGTGGCTCAATCGGTTAAGCACCCAACTCTTGATCTTAGCTCAGGTCTTGATCTCAGTGTTGTGAGTTCAGGTCCCAAGTTGAACTTTGCACTGAGTTCAGAGCCTACTTAAAAAAAAGAAATTGTTTTGGCATTTGTTTTGGGTTCTTTTCAGAATCACCTGTAGCTTCTTATATTTCTAATTAGACTTTACTCTTCAAAACTTGCCATTTCTGATTGATTTTAGAAAACTTTTCAGTCATGGGGCACCTGGGTGGCTCAGCTGCCTGAGCGACTGGCTCTTGATTTGGGCTCAGGTCATGATTTCAGGGTTGTGGGATCAAGTCCCATGTTGGGCTCCATGCTCAGTGGGGGGGTTGCTTGGGATTCTCTGTCTTCCTTTCCCTCTACCCCTCTCCTAGACTCTCTCTCTCTCTCTCTCTCTCTCTCTCAAATAAATAAATAAATCTTTAAAAAAGAAACTTTTCAGCTATATTAACTCATAAGAAGAAGAATTTACTTTTTGCCCTGAGGTTTTTTCTGCTTAGTTAAAGCAAAGGGCATTTGAACTTTGCATTGTAGAATCACAGTCTAGAGCTAGACAGGACCAATTACAATCAAGCTTGTTCAACCACCTTATATTTCATACAAGAAAAATTGAGATTCAAGGGAGATCCCAAGTGTCTTGATCAAGGTCAAACACCAAGTAGCAAACCAGATTTCCTGCCTCACATTTTCCACTAAATAACCATGTCTTTTGCAAAGTTTGGTTGGCCATTTAGCCATGAGTCAGTAATCCAGTAAAGGCTGATTCATGATTCAACAAATCTATATTGAATGCTTACAATGTGCCAGATACCGTGCTAAGAACATATTTTAATTTTTTTAAAACTTTGCAACTACTCTTTAGCACACAGGGGATACAGTGGGTAAATAAAGCAGACAAGGTCCCTGGCCTACAGTCTGATGGAAGTGCAGATATATTTCTTCCTTCCCCTACCCCAGCCCTAATTCTTATTTTTACTAACCTCTCTCTTTACTAAGACATTCAGTTCTTCCACAGGAGGAGGAATGACTAATCTGATTGGATGGATTCAATTACTCACTGAGCCATGTTTTCCCAGTGACTGAGGTCCCTTTGCCTCCAAAAGCAGAAAAGATGATTTACTTTGTCCCTTCTATTGTCTGCCTCAACTGTAAGAAAGGCAGCACTCTCACAGCTTTTGGATTCGCCTGTGTCAACAGACTGCTCTTTTCCTGCTTCTCACCAGGGTGGGTAAATTGGTCATATTAGCACCAGGGCCCAGGGGGCAAGAGAACAGAAAGGCCATTTTAGCCTTAAGCCCAGTCTGTACCCTCTAACAATTTTCCCTGTATCTCTGGGGTATTGACCACTGTTTTCCATTCTTTGTGTACAGGTTCAACTGGTTAGAACCCAGAAGGTTAGGGGGTGAATGATGATTATCCCCACAAGCCAGTCTAATAGAAAAGATGGAATCAAACTAATAACTAAAAAATAATGAACTACACTCGTATTTAGTGCTATAAAAGACAAGTTCAGAATGCTACGAGGCCATCTAGATGAGGGAAGAGTTCCTGAGGGAGTGCCATTTGACTGGCACCTAAAAGTTAGGTAGAAGCTCAGGTAAGCAAAGGGAAAGGGAGGGAGGCAGAGTAGTCCCAGCAGAAGGACCAGCACATGTGAAGGCTCTGAGGCATAAGAGACCATGATACATTCAAGGAACTGAAAGGAGACCAACGGGTCTGGTTTCGACAGTGTAGGAGAGTGCCATATCATTCACTATTTTAAAAATAACATTTGGTCACTACTATTTCTTAACAGTGCAGAATCTCAACTTGCCCTAATACAATTGTACACACATGAATAAAACTGGAGAAGTATTATGCTTGTAGTTTCCACATGTCAGGAAGCTTTGCTGCATAGATGAGTTAATAACACTTAAAACAATGACAAGACCAGCTAACCAAAATGCCCTTATCTCCCACTAAGCCAGCCAACTGAGGTACGAGCCTAAGGTATTTGTAAAATACCCACAGAAGACATATTGATTTGCCCCTCACCAAGCTAGAATTAATAAAAGCTCTTTCCTATCTCCCTGTTTATCCAGCCCCATCTTCAAACATGAGACTCAACATCTAATTTATTCACTTCTCAAGATTTGTGTTTGCCAGCCACCAGTTTTTCTTTCTTCAACAAGATAAACAAAAATATCAAAAATAACTTATCCTTCCTCTCACTCATTAATCCTTGGAAATGGTGCCCATATGCAATTCCTTTCGCCTGGCAATATGCTCTTCTGAGAGGCCTGGTAACAGCCTATCACTTTGACTACCCTGGCTCCCCTTCATCCCTGGAGTGCTTGCCGAACTTCCATTTTTATCAGTAGCTTCTGTTTCTTTAGAAGCCCCATCAACACTCAGCTTTTGTTTATCTGAAACTACCAGCTTTATTTTTGTTCTAATTGCTGCGGTAAAAAGCCATTATGGTAGAATTTTAAATTAAGCCATAGTTCAGACATCCACTTGTTTATCTGTACTATTTGCCCCACACACCATTTTCTTTCTTTTAGAAGTTTAAATTTTCACTCAAGGCTCTCTTAATTTATCTTCAGTGTTCTAGATAGTTGAGGAAGTTGGGGAAAGGGAAAATATACTTTCTTGTTTCATTCCCTACAGCAACAAGGCACAGATTCATACAATTTATTGCTGAATGGTACCTTGGGGACTAGACCTTCTCCTCTCATCCAAACCTCAATTCCCCCTACTACTCCCTACATTCTTGCTGTCAGGAAATGATCTATTTTCTTAAAGTGAAATCCCCCTAAAACGTTCTCCCTGATCTACTCTTCACATATCATGTTTATTTCTATAGTTCTTCTTTCTCCCTTCCTATAAATCTCAAAGGAACAGGCACAACTTCACTTTTTTTCTACTGCTGAAACATCTCTAATACTAAATTTTAGTTCTTTCCATCCTCTTTTGACTGTTAATTTTGATGATGATGGCAATGATACTAATGAGGATTATAACTAACATTTATCCAACACTTTATTTGTACCCAGCACTGCCTTATTTAACCCGGCCTCAAGCACATGATTCAAGCACTATTATTATTCCCATCTGACAAATGCAGAGACCGTGGGCCTCATAAATATCTGAACTTCAGGTGATTTATACTTTGTTCTTTGTATTTTCTGGGCTCTTTGGGTGGTTTAAAATGAACTACATACAACTTCTAACATGAAACACAAAAGATACAATCGAGTTTTTTTTCTAGGGGGGACTAAATGTAACAGTCAGGGCAGTTTACCTCCAGTCTTTGATTCTTTCTCCTCAACAACCATTAAATGAGCTCTTCCATCCATCAAAAAAAAATATTTGAGCGTCTACCATGTGCAAAGCACAGAGGGAAACAAAGCAATAAATCAGTGGCTGAGGACTGTTAACTATTTCAGAGTGAGTGGTGGTCACTCCAACAATTTCGAGAAACAGGAGTAGGCCCAGCCTTACATGTGAGGTGCTGTCAGATATCAGGAAAGAGACGGCTTCTTAGGAAGGAAGGAAGGCATGCCAGTGTACTGAGTCCCATCATTCTCTCTAGCATCACTTGATACTTGGTTTTCCTGACTTAGGAGGATATCTGAGCCCTGAATTGACTATTTTTCCCTATCCCTGGTTTTCTTGACAATTTTTAAGTCATGACACCAAACCTTATGTTTTTTTTTTAATTAAGCAAACTTCTAGCTCATTTTCAGACTTGACTTGATTCACTCGCTTTAGATCTAACTTAGAGCAGAAAGTTTGAAGACACACCTATCCAAGAATACTTAACAGGAGATGTAAAGGGATATCTCCCTCAATTTTGTTTCACCTGAACAAACTGCAAAATGTATTTAGCCCTATTGCAAGCATGCTGCTGGGCACATTAAAGGCACTTGGTCACTTGTTAAATGATTGATCACTAACTTCTATACCTTTAATTACCTTTGTTCCAACATTTCACAATAAATTACTGACTCTCAGAGAGTAGGGTTTCACAAGACTAAGGCAATTTATCTCCGTTAAGATTTAGAGATTTTTTTAAAAAATAACATTCTTTGAATTTAAGCTCTCTTCAGTACCAAAATAAACTTCAAATCATAAATAAAGCCCATCAAGAAGCTGAGAACCTCACTATCCTGATCCCTTGATATATATATATCTACAAAATCTAGATCAATTTAATAGATCAGAACATAAAAGTTTATTCTCTTCTTTCATCATCTATATAAATTCTATGGTGTTAGTTGCCATAGCAAGAGACATCGCAGAAATCCTTAGAGTTAGAAGTTACTTTAATTCCATCACATACAAAAACGGAAAGATGGCTTCATTCTTTCTTTACTATTGATCTTCTGTCTCATTTTTTCTCCCTCAAAACTGGCACTCTTTTCAATTTCTAAATGCTCATATCTAAAGTGAGACTTCCTGGCATGTCAGCATTTGATGGTATCTTTCACATTAGGTAAGCTCATTTTCACCACCAAGTCCAAAACTACAGGACAGAACAATAATATTTGCTCCTATAAGAAGACCTTTAAAAAAATAAAAAGGTATACAATTAATCATTACAATGGCCATAACATTTATTTTTTAAGCCCCCACGCCAGATGGGTTCAAGTCTAAAAGAAAATGACTCTAGTTTTAACATATTGATTTATTTATTGACAAATTTTGCAGGTAAGAGCACCATGCACAATTATTATTAGTTTGGGCAAATTTATTTCTCCACATTGACAAATAATTAAAGAAGTTTCTATAATGCTTTTCCAGGGTGCATAACAGACTAAGTGGAGAAATGGATAGTGAAATTTAAAAGGCTCAAGGAAGGCCCTTATCTGAAGAAGATTCATCCACACAGACTGAAAGTATTCTTTTCTCATTCCCCATGGGTCCCGGCATAAAGCCTGATGGGATCATAACAGTACGGGCCCAAGGGAGTATGAGGAACAAACACCAGGGCAGGGTGGTACCTCATCCTTGGTTCTAACTAGCCTTATTAGCCAGGGGAGAGCAAGTTCCCCCTGTGGAGCATAGCAGCAACAGGAAGTTCCAAGCATGGGATACTTGAAACCAGGAAGGTAGAAACATCATAGTCTTGCATTAGTGACTCATTCCGAACAGACCTCTTGAACCAGAAAATGGTGGCCCTAAGGGACAGGATTTGATACTTTGTGGGAAGAGACTAGCAAGGACTGACCACAGCCAGGCAGAGCATCAGAGCTTTGTGATAATATAACCTGGATGTGGAGCCAGGATGCTGGACTGTAGGAGTTGGGTGCCTTGAAACAGAAGCTCAGCTCCGCTGATCAGGAGAAATCAACAGGTATGCCAATGACATCAGATGTGCCTCCCTGAGTTTTGATTTTTCTCATCTGTAGAAAGGGGATAATACAGTTTCCTATTTGTAGAGTTAAGGGCACTTACCCCACCCCCACAGCAGAGGCAAATAACTAACTCTTTCAGTACATGCCGTTATGAAGACAGTTATGTAACAAGGAAGCAAGGCATTGAATGGAGAGAATATAAAAGCAATAGATTTTCCATGAAAATCAGAAGAAATGGGGATCCCTGGTATCAGCAGCAACATTGGGAATTGAGCACGGGCCCATGTTGATGATTCAGACATCTGTTATGATGTATTCCTATGTACCTATGTCTATGTAGCTACCATTTATTGAGTACTTACTGTGAGTCAGGCACTGTGTGAAGCACTGTAACTGAATATCTTAATAATTTCACCAATACCCTGTGAGTTAAGTACAGTAATCATTCTCACTTTACCAAGGAGGAAACAGAAGCTAATGTAGGACAAACTAAAGCAAGGGGAAGAACTGGATCAGACTGACAATATTAGATTCAGTACTACTGAATGACATCATTAGGAAAAGTTTGCATTCCATATGGATTTGTTTCCTGAAAACTACATTGATTATGATATAAGTTATACATGGAATTCAGCTCAAGATGGCACTACCGTGAGAAATCACCAAGTAGCAAGTAATTAAATATAACGAGTAGCTATTCAAGGGCAGCAAAGGGCCAAGAACTGCCAAGGAATGGGTACAAGGTTGAAAACTTCAGAAGGGCAGCCTAGCTGGCCAGAAGGTCAGACTGGAGACGAGATCCCATTTTGAGCATCGTACTCCAAGAAGAGTTCTCATTTTCCCTACAGATAGTACAACTCGGGGGCAGCAAAAAAAAACACTGAAAAGTGAAGCAGATTTGAAATTACTGAGCTTTTATCATATGTTATACTCTTTACTAGCTTTACATATATTCCAACCCCCCACCAACAAGGGAGGATAATATTATTCCTGTTGTACTAAAGAAGAAGCTAAAGAAAGTAATCCCTATTATTCCAAAGTTACAGAGCTGGCAAATGTCAGAGCCAGGACTCAAACTCAAGTCAGCATAACTTACCTCCAAGTGTTTCTCTGGGAATTGATGCTGAAAAAGTGCACAGGGAAAAAAAAAGTGTCAAGAGGGGCACATAGGTGGTTCAGTCAGTGAAGCATCAGACTCTTGGTTTCAGCCCAGGTCATGATTTCAGGATCCTGGAATTGAGACCCATGTCAGGCTCTGTGCTCAGCAGAATCTGCTTATCCCTCATCCTCCCCCTCTGTTCCTCCCCACATTTCCACTCTCTCTCTCAAATAAATAAAATCTTAAAAAAAAGGAGAAACTAAGAGAGTCTAACACTGAATCCGATAATAGACATTGTAAGGCTATGGTTATTCAAGGTAACCTGAAGTAATATGAAGAAGTTATGGAACCTGAAGCTCATGTCCCAGATATAATAATGCCAGCAGTAATAATAGCAGCTAACATTTACTGAGCATTTTCCATGTGCCAGGCATTGTTAAAAGCACTTTACATGTTTTTTAAAAGATTTTATTTATTCACTTGTCAGAGAGAGAAAGAGAGAGCGCGCACAAGCAGAGGGAGCAGCAGGCAGAGGGAGAAGCAGGCTGCCTGCTGAGCAAGAAGCCGGGTGTGGGGCTCGATCCCAGGACCCCAGGATCATGACCCGAGCTGAAGGCAGATGCCCAACCCACTGAGCCACCCAAGTGTCCCACATTTTACATGTTTAATTCATTAAATCCTCACAACAACTCTATGATGTAGATATTATTGTCTCCATTATACAGTTGCATGAACAGACACAGAAAGGTTAAATACTTTGTCCAAGGTAGTAAATGGCGGGAGCTAGAATGGGATACTAGAATTCAAGATGTGCTTCAAGGAAACTCTCAAAAAGACAATTCTAATGATACCATTGTAAATTATACTGATGTAGCAGAAAAAATAGAAGTGAATACCTAAATAAACCAGAGAGCTGTCCAGGGTGATGGATGACATGAGGAAAGTAGACTCTTTTAAATCCTATTTCGTTTCTGTCTTCCCTGTGAAAGAGAATTATTTTCAGGCTGAAAAGTGTAAAAAACAACCATTGCTGAGAAAAAACTTAAGCTGGAGGTGGTTGAAAAGATTATAAGACACACACATATACATGGGTGCACGTGCACAAAACCCTAGCATTCTGGTGTTTTAAAGGCATTTCTTAAAAAAAAAAACCTGAACAAAGAGAAATTATTTTATCTGGCGTAATTCCAAGGTAGAAAAAGCAGAGCAGGGAGGGCCTTGTACCGCTCCACTCCCCACCATGGGGGGGGGGGGGTTGGTGGTAGAGGCACATATACAATCATAGTACATTGGCAGAAGATAAACACAACAGATTCCTGGCTAGAGGGAGAGAGATAAGGCAACATGCATGGGGGATCCCAGAAGGGAAACTTGGGCCCTCTACTCTTCCCATGAAAGTTTCCCCTTTGGCCCCAGATGAAGACTTGGCTGACAGTAGAGGCTAAGAATACCATGTCTTCCCACTTCCTTGCTTCTGTGTTCTCTGTGCTCTGAGGCAAAGGAGTGCTGTGGAAAGAGACACGTTTCTGCATCAACCCTGCTCTAGGCCACCGGGGAAATGGATTCTTCCACCTTTCTTTCTTTCTTTCTTTCTTTCTTTCTTTCTTTCTTTCTTTCTTTCTTTCTTCTTTCTTTCTTTCTTTATTTCCAAGAGAGAGAGACAGAGAGCACATGTGCATGCGTGGGGTGAAGGTGGGGCAGAGGGACAGGTAGAGAGAGAATCTTAAGCAGCCTCTACACAAAGCATGGAGTCCAATGCAAGGCTCTGTCTCACAACCTGGAGATCATGACCTGAGCCAAAATCAAGAGTCTGATGCTTCACTGAGCCACCGAAGCACCCCAGAGTATTCCATTTTCTTTAACTTCACTTTCCTTTGCTCCATGGCTTGTGAACATAAGGCAATATGAATAGTAGGCTCAAGATATTTCCAATATTTGGAATATATTCAATAAAAAAAACTTCCTGGCTCTCTCGTTCTTTCTTTCTTTCTTCCTTTCTTCCTTCCTTCCTTTCTATAACAATACCAATGTCTGGGTGGCCCATTACTTCATCAAATGACTCAAATTCCTTGGAGATAAGGAACTATCTCAGGGACTCTCATTGATATTGTTGGCCCTCTGGCATAGCCTACACTGATGACCACTAGGTCTGCTTCCAGTTGGAATTCCTTATTGTTATCGTGGAAAGACAGGTTGTGAAACTAATTCAGAAGAGCCCAACCATAAGCAACCTAGCTTCCATTTCTGTCCTACAACCCTTTTACTGTTTGGTGCAGGAGATGATCCACTGGCTTTTCATGGGTTACTCAATGACTGCCTTTTGCCTCTTCACATGGGACAAATGGTTTAAGGTGTATAAATCCACGCTCAATTTCCTGTGGCTTATGAATTAAACTCATGAATGTATACAACTGGTGAACCTATCTTAATTACCTTTGAGCAATCATGAAGAGAAGAAATTGTGGAAGACTGCTTAAGAGGCCCTCCTTTATTTTTTGTCTCTCTTTTTTAAGATGAGACAGAAGGCAGATGGTTAAGCATTGGACTCTTGATTTTGGCTCAGGTCATGATATCAGGGTTGTAAAATTGAGCTTCATATCACACTCCATGCTGGGCATGGAGCTCGCTTAAGATTCTCTCCCTCCCTCTACCTTTGCCACAGCCCCCCCCCCAAAAAAAAGATAAGAAAGAAGGCAGATTCCACAATTAAATACAGGCAAACTGTCTCCATTCTACTCTTGCTTCTTTACAATTCATTCTCCACACACAGCAGTTAGACTCTTTGAATAACATAAATCAGACCATGAAAACCTGTGGCTTCCTACAGCCTTCACTGCACTTAGTACAAAGTATACACTCTTTATCATTGCCATCCAACAACCCTCACTGAAGTTAGAACAAAGTCTACACTTTTTACCATGGCCATGACTTGTTGCCTCCCTTTTAAATTCCATCACTTATTATTGCCCCACTGTTCACTATGCTTCAGTCGAATTGATCATCTTTCTGTTTCTTGAACACTCCAAGATCGTTCCTGCCCCAGGGCCTTTGCATTGTTGTTATCTTTGCCTGGACTATTCTTCCCCTATATTTTTATGAACTAAATCCTTGTCAATTAGGTCTAAGCTAAAATATTCTCTAATAGAAGCCTTCCCTGACCCCATTTCAGGAACTTTTTATCCAATGTCCTTATTTTATTTTTTATTTTATTCAGAGCATTCACCACTACCTCAAATTATCTTGTGTGTTTGTTTATTGTCTGACTCCCTCCCTAGTACATAAGCTCCAAATAAGCAAAGACTTGTCTTTCTCACTCTTTTAGCCCTAGTGTTTAGAATAGTTCCCAACACGGAGCCAAAATTAAATAACTATGTGTTGAATAAATGATTGACTACTCAAGTCATGGGAAAAATTCTAAAATAGACCATTAAAAGAATTTTTCATGAGCAACTAAAAATATAAGTGGTGATTAGCTTAAATTAGCTTCATTTCATTCTCTGACATGGCCAATAGCCTTGAAAATCAGAGATACATGAAATGCAAAGTGTACATATATGAAAGCATTTAACAAGGTCCTTCATGCCATTCATGTGTTCAAGATGGAGAACGATCTTGAGTTCAAATAACCTTTCAAATAGATTTTTTAACTGATTGAATGAATGTGCAGCCAGAGTATTGATTTCTATGCCATTCTAGAACATGACTTCTTAATTTCTTTGGACCATGCACACCTGTAAGAATATGATAAAAGCTATGGAGTTTTGTCCCAGAAAAAATACCTATATGCACACATTTGCATAAAATTCATCAAGCTTCTATTGGTTCATGAATCCCAGGACTACTAAGGGCACCTCAGTGGCTCAGTTTGTTGAGCGTTCAACACTTGGTTTTGGTTCAGGTCATGCTCTCAGGGTCATGAGATAGAACCTTGTGCTGTCTCTACACTGAGCTCAGAGTCTGCTCGAGATTCTCTCCCTCTCCCTCTGCCCCTCCCCCTTCAAATAAAATAAAGAACTTCTAAACTAGCATATTTCCAATAAAAATACTTCCTGGTTCATTCATTTGTTCTTTCTCTCTTTCTTCTTTCTCTTTTTCTTCCTTTCTTCATCCCTTCCTTCCTTCTTTTCTCTCTCTCTTTCTCTCTCTCCCTTCCTTCCTTCCTTATATTTATTCCCTTGCATAAATGTATTCCCTCATAATTCAGAAGGATAGAAGTCAGAATCATGATATCAGCAGGGTTGGTTCTTTCTGGGGAGCTGGTTCTTTGATGTTGTACAATTTTATCAATTTTTCAGATGAAGAACGAAAAGGCTGATCTGCCATGGTTGGAGATGGCAGAGCTGGAAAAGACAGAAGAGACACATTAAAAAGCATAACCAAAAATTTTAAGAGCATGAAGGGACTGATTGTGATGGGTTGTATATAATAGAAAGTTTAGAGTTTTAGTCAATAGTAAGTTTGGTATGAAAGAACACTGTTCTGCATTGGCTGCAGCCTACTGTGTGTGCTCACAGCATCCTGGGTGGTACGCTTTAAGAAGTAAATGGACACATACATTCAGATGCACTTGACAGGGATGGTAGAGAAACATGAAATCAGTTCTTATACGGAACCACGGACTGAAATGGAAACATTATGCTGAGAGGAAAGAGAAGTGGAAGAGAGACTCTGTCAAGCTTGAGTTTGGTTCCAAACATTTGAGAAGTCTTAAGATGAAAAAAGTGATTAAGCCTATTCCTTTTGGCTATAAGTCATAAATCTAGGACCAAAGACTATAAAAAGACACTTTAATTCAGGAAGCACCTCCTAAATAGCAAAAGTTCAAAGATGGAATGTTCTGCCTTAAGCGATAGAGACTGTCCGATCATATCACTGAACCTGCTAAAGTGGAGGCTCCATAGTTAATTGACAGCAGTGCTAGACAGGGGACTCAAGCATAAAACAGGAGGTATGTATGTATGTGAACTCCATACCCAACCCTTCAGGAGCAGTGAGGATCCAATAATCACTCTAATTTAGAATATTATGGAAACTCACTCTCCTCAAGCCTATTAAGCTCCTTAACTTCTTGGGGTATTTTTCCCCAAACACATTATATTGGAAATGACCTTTTCTTATAAATATATGAAAAATGTTCTCCTAGAAATGTGTTATGCAGTGTGGTGATTACAGTCAATGGTATTGTAGCGCATATGCAACAGTTGCTAGGAAAGTGGATCTTGAAGGTTCTCATCACAAGAAAAAATTTTTCTGTAACTTTTTATGGTGATGGATGGTGACAAGACTTAATGTGGTGGTCATTTCACAGTGTATACAAGTGTTGAACCGTTACATTGTACGCACGAAACTAATATAATGTTGTAGGTCAATTACACCTCAAAAAAATGTTCAGATATCTCCATAGCACAAGCAGAAGGATTGCTTATGGTCACATTGGAAAAAAATATATAGCAAAACAATGTCTAGTTTTTTCCAAAAGGCAGGCTGCTGACAGTTTAATAGATTTGGGGAGAGAGGGAGTGAAAGAGTGCATTCAATCCTACCACAGCTGCAACAATTTTGTTAGGTAAAGTTCTGATTACAAATTGCAAAAATGTTTCATGTTTCATATCTATGACAGGGTCATTTAAATATGTCAACGAGCAGATCCAATCAATTGTGGACATTGCTGTGCTCTGGTACATTTACTACCTTGAGGACAGAACTTGCGCAAAATGTTTTCTAAATGTCAGCCTCTAAATAAACAAGGACATCAAGCCACATAAGACACCCATAATTTCTGTAAACCCAGCAAATCTCCAGAGGGAGAGAAGGAAGAAAAGATTACTCAGAAGACAAATGGAAGGAAGCAAGAAAGAAACGGAGGAAGAGTATAAGATGAAAATACACTGATTATTTACTAGTTCTGTGCTCGATAACTTCATGTATACTGTTAACTCGTTCACGCAAACACAGGAAGCAGAAATAATCATCCTCACTCTTAATGGTAAAGTAGCATACTTAAAGCCGTTAAGGAACTTGCCCCATGTCCACAATAAAGAAATGACTGAACGTGGATCTGTCTGACTCTAAAATGATCTTTTCACTATGGCACATTGCCCCCTACAAAGTGTTAAGTTTAAGACTATTTCAGGGGCATAAAACCTAGTATCCTTCACTGACTTTCAACCATCTTCAGCACACCAGGCCCTCGCCCCTGTTTACTTCTCCAGATACTTCTTCCATTACCCCACCCCCCCCCCAAATTACAGGCCAGACAGACAAAGGCAAGGAGGCTGAGAAGCCTGATACCTTCTGTTCTCCCTGGTTTCCTCCTTTGCCTACTTCCTACTTTTCCTTCAAGATCAAGCAAAGCCTGACTTTTCCAGAAAGCCTTTCTTGTTTATGTCAGATCCGTAGCAGCCTTGCCTCTGCTATTCCACAGTCCCTTGAGGATACCTTACAGCACATCCTTTATCAGACTGTACTGTTTTACTCACCCTCTCTCTCCACTCTAAACTAAAGCCTCCCCAAAGCAAGAATTTTGACTTGTCTTCACATTCTATCTCTAACATCTAGGATAGTGCCTAGAATTTAGTAAGCACTTATAAATCCTCAAAGAATGAATGGATAAACAAATAGCAACAAAAACAACAGAATGAACAAAAGAGGCAGGCAGGTCCAGTTTAGTAATAGGCAGACAGATTGCATGTGAGCCTGAGGAAAACAACTCAGATGCACAATTTTACAATAAAACGGGGAATGTTCCATTAAACCAGGAGTCTTCATTCTCTCTCTGTTAAAGAAGAGCCATATCCTCCAAATGGACTTGGATCACTTCCAAGTTACCCTTCTCCTTTAGTACCGAAGTTAGAGTACTCAATAAGGAGTGGTCTACTCCCTTTAGTGTCAGCATCCACATCTTCTAGGCCCTGAGCAATTTGGAAACAGAGTTCCCGAAGCTAGACTAGTCCATCTCTACTAAAAGAGACAGATCCAGTTGCCTGTTTACACTCCACCAATGAGCAGATGTTTGTTTTCTCTAATGTATGCGCCCTCTGCTCTATGCAGCATTTGGATTGTCTTTTCTTGCTTCCAACTATTCCCCATATTCCCTTGCCTCTTGATGCAGAGACAAAAACAGAAAGGAGCGAAGAAATAAGCCACATATATCATTTTTCAATTTCCTTGTCTGAAACGCTGTGACTGCCTCATTTCAATCAGAAGGAAATTAGTTCTTTGCCCTTTGAAGTGAGGTGAGTCACTCATAATCTGAAAACAATGCAACTGTAGAGAGAGACAGAGTAGTGCCTGGAAAGGAATGCATGCAAGATGACCTGGATTCTTTCTAGTCGTAGCTGTACCACTAGCCAACTATGTGACCTTGGACAAGCCACTTAACCTCTCCAGGCTTTGGTTTCTTCATCTGTAAAATTAGAAGATTGGGCTATATGAACCCTAAAATCCCTTTTTGCTCTTCAATTATGTCTTGAACACATAAGCATGGATGCAAAGTGGTTTCACCACAGTAAAGAGCCCTACACTTTAAAGAATTACTGTTTCACTCTAGGTACAAACCTATAAGCCTATTTCCACTGTTCCATACCTCTGTTTTTTTTCTGATTGGATGCATGTTTGAAACATGTGATCCAAATTCAAGTATGATACTTTCGGTCTGCTAGAGACTGCGGCCTTGCTACAGCATTCTAAATGCCCCAGACTAGCTTCTGAAGACAATAATTTCCTGTGAATACGCCACTGTGTTGATCCTATGGGACAGGCCACATCCGTCATTCACCTGACCCCATTCCCACCTTCTAACTCACCTGACTGGGTTTTCTGTCAACATTGGGAAATTACGTTATGGAGTGAGGGTGGGAAACTGGAACTGAAGATTTGCCTAAGCTGTGAAATTCAGTCTAAAAAAACTAATGGGTCAAAGGTTGCAGGAGGCAATGAGTCATAAGTGAAGGATTTATAGTTATCAGTAGAGAGCAGTAGGCCAGAAACTAGGTAGACATGGAAATAGAAACCTTGAAAGCATATATACTTAAGGAAAGAAAATCAAAAGTCAAAATTTGAGCAGATAGAAAAGAGCCTGATGTGGTCAAATTCCAACTGACAGGATCGCTGGTAAAGCTCTGGGCCAATGGTTCTGGCCTAAGAGATCCTGCAGAACCAATAGCATAGGACAAGGCAGACAGAACAGATAAGAGTTTTTGAGTGTCCAAGAGATCTTGATTGTAATATAAGCAGATATCTGCTGCTAGGGAAAAAATCATTCCAGAGCATGCACAGGCAAATAGATGAGTGAAGTCATCTGTCTATTCTGGGGAGTTAAAACTGTTGGTCTCTGCACAGGTCTTGATCTCAGGGTCGTGGGTTCAGGCCCCATGTTGGGCTCCAAGCTGGGTGTGAAGCCTGCTTATATATTTAAAAGAAAGGTGGAGACTGACTATCCACCTGGCTCATGGTAGCCTGTGGCACCCTGGTGTCAGAAACCAGCCTCACAATACAGGGAGCCTCAGAAAAAAGGTGCGATATGATCACATTCCCATCTAACTTACAAGCGGTGATCCCATCAGCAAGTAGAAAAGTAGGCACACTGGTATCTAAGGCCAGATTCCCCTCCAAGGCTCCCTAAAACTGATAGGAAATATTTACCCTGGTCATAGCTTACAAAGGTGAGAGAACCTGGGAGAACATCCATAAGGAGTTGGCCAGGCAAGATCAGACTGAACTGATAGGAACTGAGTCTGAGAGATAGCAGCAACTCCCAGTCCAGGAATGGCAATCACTTGGCAAATTTGCACCCATTTCCGGGTTTATGGCACACATTGCTTTCTAATCTCAACATTCCTTCCAGATGAGCCCGGGGATCCTTCTCAACACAAAGCTCACTAATAATTAACCAATCATCAATGTTATCATCTGAGATTTAAGCATATTTTCCATCTGCATTGCAATTGGTAGAGTAACTATAGTCTCAGATTCCATGATGCCTCAGAGAACTTTTTCTGTGTTGACCTTTTAGCCTCAATCCCCAGTGCCACTGTATAGGTCACAGATGCTACAGGGGGAATACAAAATCATCTGACTCATGTAAGCTGGCTACCTAGATTCACAGTTAATGACAGTGTCTACCCAACCATGCTTCTGTCTTGCACTTTGTGGTTAACCCCTCATGACCCGTAACGCTGACCTTCATGTAATGTAACACGCGGCCAGCACCACTGCCCTGCTGGCCCAGGCACAATGGATAGAGTCTTAAGTTTTAATTCTGCAGGGCCATTCCACATGCTATTCATAACATTTTCCATTTTTCTAGAGTGATCCAATTTCCTAAAGAAATCATTCTTGGAAAGTTATTACCTTCTTAATAATTCTTCAGGAAAAGAGTTCCAGAAGCTGGTTGCGATGGCACCTTTCCAATGGAATGTATAAATCAGAAAGTTCGCCTTACTTTAAAAAGTTCCTTCTATTAAGTTAAACTCTTCTTTTGGAGAATATTTTCTTCCGGTCTCCTTGCCTAATTTACAAGCCATGTAAACAGACTGGAATATACCCCCTTTCTCATTTGAAGATTCTCAAACAAATGAAAACAGCTTGTTAAGTAGAGCAGTGATAGGCCATTTTGCATGATTGTGCTGAAGAAAATCCATTAATGATAAGGCAGCCTTATGTTTTCTAAACAAGTTTAAGGCACAGGAAGCATCTGTTTTTCCTACCTTTAATTTAGATGAACCTTGATAACATTTATCAATTTGAAATTAAACAAAAAGTAGAGAGGTCCTCAGAAAGATATGTATTTTTTTTAATCTAGGAAAAAAGATTGTAAATTTTAGTATTTGGAAAACAGTTTTAAAGGGAAATGATTTTATTAGGAAGTATTTGCATCTATAAATGTAAGCACTTTTACTTTATGGAAAAGAAGCCTGTTTCAAAGAATTAGAGTTACTGTTTCATTTTGTTGTTTTACTATTAAAAAGAAGTCCCACTACTTCTCAAATACATCCTGAGTGCTAAAGAACCCTCTTCAAAAGTTAATGGTCCTTACAGATCTTGAGTATGATTCAAATATTTTCTAAACAACTACAATGAGCGTTAACTGGAGCACATTCAACAACACTAGAACTGTTGAGAGTTTTGAGATGCACTTTAAGTATCTAGAGTAACTAACAATTAAAAAATATCATCTGATAATTATAAATTTACGTAATTTTTATTAAGACTTTATGCAGGAGTTTATTTGGGGGCTCTCTATGCTGTTTTGTTGGTTGATGTGTATTTTTATGCCAGCACCATACTGTTTTGATTACTAGAGCTTTGTAATACAGTCTGAAACCAGGAAGGGTAATGCCAGCTTTGTTCTTCTTTCTCAGGACTGCTTTGGATATTCTGGGTCTTTTGTGGTTCTGTACACATTTTAGCTTTTTTTTTCTTTTTGTGAAAAAAATGCTATTGGAATTTTGATAGGAACCACACTGAATCTATAGATGCAGTCAACTAATATTGGACAAGGGGGCTAAGACTACTCAATGCAGAAAGGGTAATCTCTTCAATAATGGTGTTGGGACAACTAGATAATCACAAGTAAGAAATTAAATTAAATTAGACCTATATCTACACCACTTATAAAAATTAACTCAAAATCAATCAAATATTTTAACATATGACCTGAAACCATAAAACTCCTAGGAAAAAAAAGACATAGGGAAAAAATTCCTTGACATTGGTCTTGGCAAGCAACTGTTTTTTTGGATATGACACTAAACATACAAGCAACAAAAGCAAAAATAGACAAGTGGTACAACATCAAACTAAAAGGTTTCTGCAGTGCAAAAGAAACAATCAACAAAATGAAAAGATAACCTATAGAACAGGAGAAAAGATTTGCAAACCATATATCTGCTAAAGGGTTAATATCCAAAATATGTAAAAAATACAAGTGTTGGCAAGGAGGTGGAGAAAAGGAAATCCTTGTACACTGTTGATATAAATGGGAATTGGTGAAGCTACTCTGGAAAACAGTATGAATACCCCTTAAAAAAGTTAAAAATAGACCAACCAGGGGCGCCTGGGTGGCTCAGTGGGTTAAGGCCTCTGTCTTCGGCTCGGGTCATGGTCCCGGGGTCCTGGGATCGAACCCCGCATCGGGCTCTCTGCTCAGTGGGGAGCCTGATTCCTCCTCTTTCTCTCTCTCTGCCTGCCTCTCTAACTACTTGTGATCTCTGTCTGTCAAATAAATAAATAAATAAATAAAATCTAAAAAAAAAATAGACCAACCACATGATCCAGCAATCCCACTTCTAGGTATATACCCAAAGGAAATGAAAACAGGGAATCCAAAAGATATCTGCATTCTCATGTTTATTGCAGCCTCATTCACAATAGTCATGATATGCAAACAACCTAAGTGTCCATCAATGTATGAATGGATAAACAGATGTGTATAATTATACAAGGGTATATTATTCAGTCATGGGAAAGAAGGAATTCCTGCCATTTTGACAATATGGATGGACCCTGAGGGCTTTATGCTGACTGAGATAAGTGAGAAAGAGAAAGGCAAAGAAAAATGATCTCACTTCCTTGTGGAATCCAAAAAATCCAAATTCCTAGAAAGAGCATAGAATGGTAATTACCAAGGACTGGGGGTGAAGGAATTGGAGAGATGTCGGCCAAAGGGTACAAAGTTGCAGTCTGATGATGACTAAGTTCTGGAGATCTAATGTACAACCTTGTAATTATGGTCAGCAATAACTGTATTATAAACTTCAAAGTTGCTAAGAAAATACATCTTAGTCTCACCACAAAAGGAAATAACAATTATGTGACATGATGGAAGTACTAGCTAACACTATGGTAATAATCATATTGCAATATATAAATGTATCAAGTCAACCCATTTTGTACCCTAAATTTACACAATGTTATATATATATATCAATTATATCTCAATTTTATAAACAGACTTTATTGTTTTAAGCAGTTTTAGGTTCACAGCAAAACTAAGGGGAAGGTACAAAAATTCCTCATATACTCCCAGCTCCTTTACATGCATAGCCTTCCTTGATATCAACACCCTCCCCCAACCAGAGCAATATATTTGTTACAACTGATGAGCCTACACTGACACATCATAATCACTCACAGTTCATATTTTACATTAGGGTTCCCTCTTGGTGTTGTACAGTCCGTGGGTTTGGACAAATGTATAAATGATACGTATCCATCACAGTGATATACAGAATATTTGCACCGCCCTATAAATCCCCTGTGTTTCACCTTTTCATCCCTCCTCTTCATCCCCAACCCCTGGAAACCAGTGATCTTTTAACTGTATCCACAGTTTTGCCTTTTCCAGAATGTTATATAGCTGGAGTCATACACAATGTAGCCTTTTCAGATTGGCTACTTTCCCTCAGTAATATCCATTTAAAGTTCTCCCTGTCTTTTCATAGCTTTATAGCTCATTTGTTTCTAGCACTGAATAATATTCTATTGTCTGGAGGTACCAGTTTATCCATTCATCCTACTGAAAGACATCTTGGTTGCTGTTAAGTTTTGGCCATTATGAATAAAGCTGCTACAAACAACCATGCACAGGTTATTGTGGGGACATAAATTTTCAGAATTTACATAATTTTAAAATAGAAAATAGCTGAGGACTAGGTTATTTAACTTACAAATATTTGAAATACATCTGCCACATCGCTATCATACTTCTATTGAAACAATTAAATTTAAAGGTAATACAACTTAGATTTTTCAGTTAAATGCATGATTTAAGCATTCTACACTAGAAATAAAATAGAGCTGAGGTTTTCCAGATTCAGATGTCTCATAATCTTAGCTTTTAAAAGCAAACAAGAATCCTCCGAATGAAGAAATCATGAAAATAATAAAGAAGCAAAAGTGCAGTTTATAGGTGTTGTTGTTAATGATTATTTCACTGGCCAGAGAAAAGGAGTACAATTTCGCACAACTCCCCCACCCCACTCCTTGCCCAGGGAAAAGAAATGGCTGATGGATTAGCCTGCATGGCAATGTCTAGTTCCATTACAGCAAAACTGAGAAGGGTAGGAAGGGAAAGAGAGAGATCAGAGAAAAACAATAGAAAGAGATAAAAGCAGAGGGAAAAAAGGATGTATGCTGCAAAAATCAAAAAGAGTAGCAAGCAGCAGATCCACTGGCATCTGTGATCAGAAGCAGCAGATCACAAAGAGAAAAGAAGCCTCTCCTAGTTGTCCGGGGACTTACCAGCCAAAGGGGAAAATAACGCTCACTAAAACTGAGAAAAATCACCGAGCTGGGGAATAGAAAGAAAGAAGAAAGAAAGAAAGGGGAAGGAGGAAGGAAGGAAGGAAAGAAGGAAGGAAGGAAGGAAGGAAGGAAGGAAGGAAGGAAGGAAGGAAGGAAAGAGGGAAGGAAGGAAGGAAGGAAGGAAGGAAGGAATAACCAATGAATCTGAAGATAGTCACTCACTATGGGTTCACACCATATTCCAAAACTTAATAGTTTCCAAAGGTTTAGTTTCCAAAGTAAAAGAGTTGACATTTCTTTTTTATGCATTCTATAGTTTTCAGAAGAGAGGAGGTGGGCAGGGGGATGGGTTAGATGCGTGACAGGTATTGAGGAGGGGTCTTAGTGTGATGAGCGCTGTATGTTGTAAGTAAGTAATGAATCACTAAATTCTTCTCCTGAAATTAGTATTACACTACATGTTAACTAACTGGAATTTAAATAAAAACTTGACAAAGAAACAAAAAAGAATTGACATGTATAAAAACCCTGAGTCAATCATAGTTGAAAAATCTCTTTATGAAGGCAGTGAAGTTTATAGTGTATTTTAGTAAGATTTCCACTGTAAACAATCTTTAAAAAAATGCTTGGGGGATAAAGCTTCAGTTCTCTGTGAAAAAAATCACAAATCCAAGACACTTAATACTCAGATCATATAAGACAACTGACTAATTGTTCTACATAGAAAATCCCCAAACTGTCAACTATTCTTTGCTAATGGGTGAACACGGATGGCACCTGGAGAGTTCCTGACTGACACATTAAAGACCATACACCACCGTGTTTAAGCATGAGGGCTCTGGAGCCACACAGTCTGGGATCAAATCCTGCCTCTTCTTTGATGACCTTACTCAGCTCTTCTATGGTGACCTCCTCCTAAGTAACAGTTTAGGTAAATTCTTAATTGCTCTGTGCCTCAGTTTCTTCACCTATGTAATGGAGATGACAAATGCTACCTACTTCATAGAGTAGCTGAAGAAATCAAAAGAGATAAGACCAAAAATTAAAAAGGATTAGCACAGTGCCCAGCGTATAGTAATGTTAGCAATTATTACCGTGATACATAATTTGGGGATGTCAAATCATCACCTGTCTTTAGTCTCTCCTGACACCAATCCTTGCTACCCGCTGCCATCACACCAGTTTTCTTAAAACTAACCTGCTTCTAAAACGTCCAATGACTACCTGTGGTGTAAGTCCACATTTCTTGTCTTGAAACTGAAGGCCATTAAGGTCCTCTCAGAATTTGGACCCTCTCTCCTATAGTTAATACTCATTTGGTATTAGTAGGATCACTCCCCATTCTACAAACAAGGAAACTAAGGCTCATGCAGTTAAGAAAAATATCACATGGGCACCTGGGTGGCTCAGTGGGTTAAAGCCTCTGCCTTCGGCTCAGGTCATGATCTCAGGGTCCTGGGATTGAGCCCCGCATCGGGGGCTCTTCCTTCTTCTCTCTCTGCCTGCCTCTCTGCCTACTTGTGATCTGTCTGTCAAATAAATAAATAAAATCTTTTTAAAAAAAAGAAAAAGAAAAATATCACTCTGTGAAGAGAGCTTTATGGCTTTACATCTGGCTCAGCAATTTCTAATAAACCTTGAAGCTAAGCACAGACAGTAAGTTGATTTTAGTCCCCAGATAATACTGCTTCTTCTCAGCTCTGGATAACTTCATGCCATGGAGAAGAATCTGAGAAAGGTCTAAAGACCCAAATGGTTCTGTATTTTCCAATATCTCTGCATTCTTGGTGGCAGCTGGAAAAGACTTTTCAAATCCTTCCTAACCAACTCCATGCTCCTTTATATTTCATAACACAAAGGAGGAGAGAGAATGTGAAGAAAGGAAAACCAAATAAAACCAAAAAGACTCAAAAAGACTATTCTCTCTCTCTCTCTCTCTCTCTCTCTCTCTCTCTCAAATAAAAAAATAGATAAATAAAATTTTTAAAAAGGAATAGGAAGAAAAATAAAGGGCTGGACCAAAGACGTTTCCATCACTGCTTAATATACGTTTTCTTGGGCGCCTGGGTGGCTCAGTGGGTTAAGCCTCTGCCTTCGACTCAGGTCATGATCTCAGGGTCCTGGGATCGAGCCCCGCATTGGGCTCTCTGCTCAGCAGGGAGCCTGCTTCCTCCTCTCTCTCTCTCTGCCTGCCTCTCTGCCTGCTTGTGATTTCTCTCTGTCAAATTAATAAATAAAATCTTTGAGAAAAAAAAATATACGTTTTCTTTTGTTTTCTGAGAATAGGGAAAATAGTTCAAAGTGTGCACCCATAACAGTATCTTTCACAAGAGGGCACTGGTACACAGGATGACAAGATGACTATGAGGAAACGTACCTCAGAGCCACAGAACGAAGGTAATCTGCTCACTGTGTGGTGCTTGCTATGGAGTCATTCTCTTTCTGCACTTCATAGTATGTCCCATAGGCAGAGTTTGCTCTGGGGCACCTGGATAGTAAAATGCCTTATTTGTCATGATATCAAGGTGAAGACGAGGCCATTTTAGCCTCAAATAGAAAACGAAACAAAAAAACATAAATACTGTATTGCCAAAGACAAAGTTGGGCACCAGAAGCTATTATTTGAAACGGCTGATTTTTGGAAAAAAATTTTACAAAACCCTTTACTTTCTATTTTTTATATTGGCAAGAATTTTACAGTTACCTATCCAAACCTACAAAAATTGTACCCTTGGTTAGATCTAGTTGGGTTCCTTTTTGAGCATTTTAACACAAATCAATTCAATAGGTCTATAAAACACACACACACACACACACACACACACACACACACACAACATAATAGTGGTTGTTTTTTGTTTTTATTAATTTATTTATATTTACTTATTTAAATTTTCTTTTTTTTATTTCTTTTCAGAGTAACAGTATTCATTGTTTTTGCACCACACCCAGTGCTCCATGCAATACTGCCCTCCTTAATACCCACCACCAGGCTCCCCTAACCTCCCACCCCCCGCCCCTTCAAAACCCCTCAGGTTGTTTTTCAGAGTCCATAGTCTCTCATGGTTCACCTCCCCTTCCAATTTCCCTCAACTCCCTTCTCCTCTCCATCTCCCCATGTCCTCCATGCTAACTCCTTTCTTTCCTCAGACTGAAAGGCCACTGGAGAGGCCATCAATCAGGTCTGAGCAAGGTTCTAAGTTGGCCATTAACTCAGATGTGAAATGAATACCATACCTAACTTGGGAAATTCTCAAAAATGCAATTCTGCCTGTGAAACTGGAAATGATCCTCATAAAAAAGGAGGGAAGGTTGTGGTGTCTGCATAAACCAAGTCATCACACAAGATGCATTCTTTTAAAGGGACTTTTTTTTAATGGGAAGAAAGGAGAGACCACTATAAAATATTTACACATTTGAAGCATAAAGAACATTCTGCAAGCTGAGGACTGTCCGATTGCAGATTTCTAGTTTGTAACACACATGCAGGGATTCACTAAGCAATGCAAAAGCTGCTCTTTGTCCTCTTTGAAATAGGAATCATAGAGAACAGTGTAGATAGCTTTTAAAAATTTGCATAGTGCTTTCCTGTGCATTATTTAATCTGATCTACCTGAGAAGCGTAAAGGAGAATTTCTTATTTTCTCCATTTTACAGAAGAGAAAATGAGAGGTAGGAAAAAATAATTGACCTGAGTCAGACGGCTAATAGGTTGTGGCCCAGAAACTAAAAGCCACGGCTTCTTGCTCCAAAGACCATGCTTGTTCTTTGCTGCCTCCTTTTAGAATGAATGTGCTGCCATGTAATTGAGAAAAGTGAGCCTGATTTTACTTCTGTTTGTATTTCACAGAAATTGATATATTTAAAATATATAACTGTTAGAACTCTGTTCATTCTAAGACATAACAGGTTATGGCTAGAATTTAATTTTGCATTGTTTTTATTTCAACAATAATGCCAAGGAATTCAGTTTATGTTCCGTTAGCATGAAAAGTATAACTTTTTACATAATTGATTTCTTGGAGGCTTTGGGTATATAGAAGGCTTCATCACTTTTAACCTAAATTGGAAGTACTCTTTTTAAAAAACGGTTTTTTAAATTTAAATAGGTCTGGGTGTGGTGCGTAAACAATGAATCTTGGAACACTGAAAAAAATAAAATAAAATTTTAAAAAATTTAAATAGGGGGGCGCCTGGGTGGCTCAGTGGGTTAAAGCCTCTCCCTTCGGCTCAGGTCATGATCCCAGGGTCCTGGGATCAAACCCAGCATCGGGCTCTCTCCTCAGCAGGGAGCCTGCTTCCCCTTCTCTCTCTGCCTGCCTCTATGCCTACTTGTGATCTCAGTCAAGTGGATAAATAAAATCTTTTTTAAAAATTTTAAATAGGTTTTTTTAAATCATTTATAGAAGTCATACGTTATTACGTTATTATTGCATAACATTTGGAAAAGACAGAATTTTAGCACTTTTAAAACTATTTTTTCAGGGGCACCTGGATGGCTCAGGTGGTTGGGCAGCTGCCTTCGGCTCAGGTAATGATCCCAGGGTCCTGGGATCAAGCCCCACATAGGGCTCTCTGCACAGCGGTGAGTCTGCTTCTCCCTCTCCCTTCATAATCTCTCTCACTTTCACTCTCTCTCAAATAAATAAATAAAATCTTTAAAAAAAAAACTATTTTTTCAATCATGCCTAAGTAATTTTATTCACATTTTGGTTTTGCAAATTGCAAGCATGTTTTATTACATAGTATTATTGCTTAATTTTTGTTAACAAAATCATTATTAATATCTATATTGCATAAAATATTTTTTGAAAATACAATTTGTTATGGTTGTAAATTATTCATCAAATAATGTACTCTAGTTTATTTAACAAAATCCTTCTTGTCGGAGGGGGTTTGTTCCAGTGTTTCATATTTTAAATTATGGTACTCTAAATTATTTAAATTATGGTACTCTAAACTTCACTTGGAGCAGTTGGTACTGTTAAATCCCATCAAAGAGAGCAATGTTACTGTTCTTTTGAAGTTGAGTAAATAAAAATGCATTAGTTTAGATTGCCTACCTACTACAGACAAAAATCTACTTTGGGGGACGGAATTCTTAATTAAACTTTCTATTTTGAGATAATTGTAGATTCACAGTTACAAGAAACAGTGCACAGAGTCACATCTGGCAACTCACAAGGATATCACAAGGATATCACAAGGATATTGCCATTCTGTTGATACAGTCAAGATACAGAATAGTTCCATCACCACAAGGATTCTCCATGTTGCCATTTTATTTTATTTTTAAAAGATTTTATTTATTTATTTGAAGGAGAGAGGGGAGGGGAGAGAATGAACAAGGGAAAGGGGCAGAGGGAGAGGGAGAAGCAAGCTCTCTGCTGAGCAGGGGATCCAGGGATCCTGACCTGAGCCGAAGGCAGATGCCTAACAGACTGAGCCACCCAGGCGTCCCTCCATGTTGCTATTTAACAGCCAGACCCACTTCCTTCTCCTCCATTTCCCTCCTTAAATACTGGCAACCATTCCTCTCTTCTCCATTTCTACAATTTTGTCACTTCAAAAATTTGTAAATGGAATCACATGGTATATAACCTTTCAGAATTGGCTTCTTCATTCAGCATAATCTTCTGAAGATTAATACAGGCTGTTCCATGTATCAATAGTTCAGTTTTACCACTGAGAAGTATCCATGGTACGAATGTACCACAGTTTGTTCAACCTTGTGCCTATTAAAGGATTGTTGTTTCCAGAGTGGGGCTATTACACATAAAGCTGTTGCCAACATTCATATAGATGTTTTGGTATGAATGTAAGTGCCAGAAGGGCAACTGCTGAGTCATGTTGTTGCATGTTTGTTTGTTTTTAAACTGTTAACCTATTTTCCAGAATATCTGTACCATTTTACATTCCCATTATCAATGTATGTGTGATCCAGTTTCTCCATGTCCTTACCAGCGTTTGGTGTTGTCACTTGTTTTAATACATTCTGATAGGTTTGTCATTATAGCTCACTGTGGTTTTACTTGCATTTCCCTAATGGCTAATGATGTTGAACACATGCTTCACATGTTTATTTGCCATCTGTATATCCTCTTTGACAAAATGTCTCCATGTTTTTTTGCCCATTTCCTAGTAGTATTTGTGGGGTTTTTTTGTTTTTTTTTTTAACTGTTGAATTTTGTGAGTTGTAGGTACTATATGTATTGTAGGTACTAGTCCTTTACAAATATATGGTTTGCAAATATTTCTTCACAGAATACAGCTTTGGTTTTCATACTCTTAACAGGGCAATTGGTAAAAGAAAAGTTTTATACTTTGATCAAGTCCACTTTATCAATATCAATATTCCCTTTTATGAACTGTGCTTTTGGTGACAAATCTAAGAACCCTGTCTACACATAGAAATCAAATATTTTTCTCCTTTACTTTTTAAAGAAGCTTTAAAGTTTACAATTTACCTCTAAGTCCATGATCAATTTTGAGTTAATTTTTAATAAGGTGTCAGACTTAGATCAAGGTTCATTTTTTTTTTAACCTCTGGGTGTCCAGTTTCTCCAATACCATAAATTTAAATGGTTCCCTTTTCTCTGTTTAATTGCTTTTGCATTTTTGTCAAACATCAGGTGGGAATATTTGTGTGGATCTATTTCTGGGTTCTCTATTCTGTCTGCTGATCTATGTGTTTATGCCTCCACTAATAATACACAGCTTTAATCTCAATTATTTAAGTCTTGAAATTAGACTTAAATCAGTAGACTGATTCCTCTCACTTTATTTTATTTCCAAGATTGTTTTATTCTCTTTTATGTATTAAGTTATTCTAGATCCTGTTCTTCTCCATGTAATTTTTTTATTAGCTTCAAGAGTAGAGTTTAGTGATTCATCAGTTGTGTATAACACCCAGTGCTCATTCCATCAAGTGCCCTCCTTCATGCCCATCACCCAGTTACCCCATCCCCCCACCTCCTCTCCAGTAACTCTCAGTTTGTTTCCTAGAGTTCAGAGTCTCTTATGGTTTGCCTTCCTCTCAATTTGCATCTTATTTTATTGTTCCTTCCCTTCCTCATGTCACTCTGTTTTGCTTCTTAAATATCACAAATGAGTGAAATTATATGGTATTTGTCTTTTTCTGACTGACTTATATCACTTAGCATAATACCCTCTAGTTCCATCCACATGGTTGAAAATGGTAAGATTTCATTCTTTTTGATGGCTGAGTAATAGTCCATTCATCTGTTGATGGACATCTGGGCTCTTTTCATATTTTGGCTGTTGTGGGTATTGCTGCTATAAACATTGGGGTATATGTGCCCCTTCAAATCACTATCCATGCAAATTTTTAAAAATATTTTATTTCTTCATTTGAGAGATAGCAAGAGAGAGCATAAGCAGTGGGAGGGGAGGAGGAGAGGCAGACTCCCCACTGAGCAGGGAGTCTAATGCAGGGCTTGATTTCAGGGCCCCGAGATCATGACCTGAACCAAAGGCAGACACTTAACCAACTGAGCCACCCAGGTACTCCGCCATGTAAAGTTTTGAATAATCTTGTCTATATCTATAAAAACCTTGTAGGGATTTTGAAAAGGGTTAAGTTGAAGTTGAATATTAATTTGGAAAGAGTTGATACCTTTGTATACTGAGTCTTTCGATTGAAAGAATGTCTTTATTTATTTAGAACCCGATTTCTTTCATTGGTGTCTTGTAGTTTTCAGCATACAAGTCTTGTATATGTTTTGTAAGATTTCCCCCTAAGTATTTCATTGTTTAAGGAATTGTGAGTTTAACCTTTAATTTCAGTATTTTAATTTTGGGTTCCATGTGTCTGTTGCCAGTATATAGGAATACAATTAATTTTTGTACATTTATCATCTTATATCCTGAGACTTTGCTGAACTCACCAGTTGTAGGAGTTCTTTTGTTGACACTCTGAGATTTTCAACATAGACAAATATATCACCTTTAACTAGGGAAAGTTATATTTCTTCCTTTCTGGTCTGAGTAACTTTTATTTCCTTGCCTCGCCTTATTGCACTGGCTAGAATTTCCAGAACAATTTTGAATAAGCATGATGAGATCGTTCCAAACAAACCCTAGCTTTGTTTCTGCTTAGGGCAAGAACATTCAGTCTTTCACCATTAAGTATAATGTTAGCTATAGTATTTTGCAGATGCTCTTCATCAAGTTGAGGAAATTCCCCCTCTATTCTATTTTTCTCAGAGTTTTTATCGTGAATAGGTGTTCAATTTTGTCAAAAGCTTTTTCTATGTCTATTGGGATGATGTGTTTTTGTCCTTTATTCTATTATTCTCATTTTCTTTTCTCGTGATATCTTTGCCAAATTTTAGTATCATAGCATAGATGGGGAAGCATTCTGTCCTGTTTTCTGGTAAGGATCGTGTGAAATTAGTCTGAATTCTTTAAATATTTAATAGAATTCTCCAGTGAAACCATAACAGAAGTTTTCCTTTTGAAGAGTTCTTTTTTTTAAATCATGAATTTAATGTATTTAATAGTTAAAGGAGAGTTTAGATTATCTGTTTTATCTTAGTTGAGATTTTATAGCTAGTGAGTTTTCAAGAAATGGGTGTATTTTCTACCTGTCAAATCTATGAACACAAAGTTGTTCCTAGTACTCTTTTATTGGCCTTTGAATGGTTACAGGATCTTTAGTGATATCCTCACCTCATTTCTGATATTGATGATTTGTATATGTCCTTTTTTATTTTTGTCAGACTTACTAGAGATTTAGCCATTGTTTCGATTATTTTCAAAGAACCAGCTTTTCATTTCATTGATTTCTCTCCATTGTTTTTCGATTTCCAATTTCGTTGATTTCTGCTCTTATCTTTACTATTTCTTTCTTCTTGCTTTAGGTTTATTTTACTCTTCTAGATTCTTGAGGTAGGGATCTACATTATTAATTTGAAATTTTTTTTTAATTTTGTTCAGCTCTATATCTGTTTTAAATTCCACTAGAGACTTCCTCTATGATTAATGAATTATTTATATTTGTGCTATTTAATTTCCAAGTGTTGAATGATCTTCCCTTGCCTTTCTGTTATTTATTTCTTATTCATATTTGTGGTGGTCAGAGAACATACTCTATAATTGAAATTCTTTTACATTTCTTGAGATTTGTTTTATAACCCAGGATATTGCATATCATGGTGAATATTCAATGAGTGCTTGAAAAGAATGTGCACTCTGCTGTTTTAGGGTGAAGTGTTCTATATATGTCAGTTAGATACTTGAGGTTGTTTTGTTTAGATATTCTATATCTTTGATGATTTTCTTAAACAGAAAATCTGCTAAATTTAGAAAACTACTAAATGTAGTTCTATTAGTTGTGGACACTTGGGTTTTGACTTTCTGAACTACAACTGTGGATCTGTCTATGTCTTCTCAACTCTGTCAGCTATCGTGTCACGTAATTGTTGTTTGGTTTGTACACATTTGAGATCATTATAACTCCCTGGCATATTGATCTTTTTAGTATGATGTAATGCTTGTCTTTTTTATATATAATTTGCAGAGCTGTTACTTGTTCTTAGCAAGAGGAACAGGGAAAAGTCTGTCTAATCCTTGTCCCTGGAATAGAAGCCTCAAAACTTACTTTTAAACATGAATAGGTTGAATTAACTTGAATTATAGGTTATCTCAAAATAAAATCAATATTGGTTTTATTCAAGGTAACTGATGAGGGAAATCTACTACTGCAAAAAAACAATGCTACAGGAATACTCCCAAAGCTACAGAAAGAAGTATGTTCAAGGTTGTCATGCAGATATTGTAAATTTCAACAAAGATGAGAAATAATCTAAATGTGCATCAGTAAAGGATTGATTAAATAGTTTATGGCCCATTCCTGGTTGATATTTAGCCAGCATGAGCAAATGCAAATAAACCGGTTGGTAAAATATTGAAATAATTCCTAAATAGCCTGTTAATAATTTCTGCCTTGACTCCCATACCAAGTACAGCCCTCCAGCACTCTGGCCATCTTGGCCCTTTCTCTAGGACACCTTGAAGCACTACACAATCTAACAACTAAATTTAACATTTTTAACAAATTTAACATTTGCATAGCAGGAGGCTTCGGGGCCATGGTTTACCACTATGACTGGTGCCCATTCTGATTGGTCAGAGCTCATGTTCTACCAGATGTTAAATACTTCTTATATCACTCCTTGGTCCGTATGTATCGCAGAATACCATACAGCTATTGAAAATTAATAAAGGGAGCTCCAAGTAAGCATGGCAGATTGAACAAAGACATTTATCTTCATTCATTCCTGAAACCTCACTAAAATGACAACAAAGAATTTTAAAAGTCATAAAACCCAAAAGGACAAAGAGAACACAAGAGATGACAGCAGAAGAGAAATGTCAACACAAGTTTTGGAAGCTGGAAAGCAAATGGACAGGTGGTAACTGATTTAGCAGAGTAGATAATACCGAAACCTAAGCCTGAAACTGGGGAGAACCCAACAACAACAACAAAGAAAGCAAGGCAATCCACACTGCAGAACCAGAGAAAGACATGGCATTTGGGAACACCAAGCACCTCTAGAGGCAGGGGTGTGGGCAGGACTGAAAATGGAAAGATGGACAGTTACTATGGGGAGTATGCAGCCCCTCCTATGTTCAGTCATGCACACCATGGAGTAATTTCTCTTTGACAATTCATGTAGAAGACTGGGGATTTTTCCTTGCCGGACAAGTTTACATGCCTAAGAAGTGGGGTGAGTTGCCACACTGAAAGCGAAGATATAAAGTCTGCATATTAAATAGCATCATCTTCCGTCTGTCCCCACTCCTTTCATATATCCCAGAACACCCGCATCCAGGCTTATTAACACCTTACAGGAAATTGCACTATTCTTTTCTGTGGAAACTAAATTGTCTGGCAGAAAAGACCTAAAAATACTGACATTTTGGACTAGTGAAAAAGCTGAGTCGCAGCCTTCTCAACCTAAAGGGAAATGTACCACACAACACAATGCCTATTCATATACAAAGAACTTCTAATCAGCGTTAGTCTCTTACGACTATATATAAATGGGCCATCCAGCAAGAGAGAGAAAATCAATAAAGCAGAGGTGCCTGGCTGGCTCATTCTTGAGGTTGTGACTTCAAGTCCATGTTGGGTGTAGAGATTACTTTAAAAAAATATTTTTAAAAAGATCATAAAAACAATAAAACAGAAAAAAGTGAGCTTGTAGGAAACAAACGAAGGAATAGAAGAAAGTTTTTAAAAGACTTCTTTTTCAGAAAGATGAGAATATACAGAATTCATTAATGATTGGGTATAAAAAATAACATTCAGAAGACAAGAAAAATATTTTGGAAATTAAAAATGATAAAATATAGAAGTGCTGGGATATACCTTGGAGGAATTCTCCTGGAAACTAGAATAAAAAGAGAATAAGGAGAAAAGACAATTCGGGGATCAATCTAGGATGTCTGACATCTGGATAATAATGTTTATAGAAAGAACAGAGAAATGGAGAAAAAGGAAATTATCCAAGAAATAATGCAAGAAAGTTTCCTAAAACTGAAGGACATTACTTTCCTGACTAAAAGGGCCTTCCTAGAACCTAGTATAATAAATAAAAATAGATCACAAAGGACACACCATAACGAAATTTTAGACTGCCATGTAATCAAAATGGCAGAGTTGACTCAACAGCAGCACCAGAAGCTAGAAAGCAATGAATCAATGTTTTCAAAAGTTTGAAGGAAAGTTATTTGCAAACTAGAACTCTATACCCCGCCGAACTTGATGGTAGAATAAAAAGATTTGCAGACATAAAAGTTCTCACTGAATATTTTCTCTCTCAAATAGCCTTGCACAGGAAGCTCTTGGAGGTTGTGTTCAATCAAAATAAAGGAGAAAACCACAAAAGAGGAAGAATGGGTGGAAAATAGTATTGAGAAAGGTTTTCAGGGCTTTCCCTAAGAAGCTGTGAAACCTGTAAAAAGCCCCCTCCCATCGGTGGTTAAACCAGGCATAAACTACTTCAAAGAACATTTGGTAGGAAAAAAGGTTGAACAGGGTTGTCTTGATTAAAGGATAAAGCACTAAGAATGCTAGGCAACAAGGATTTTTTTAAGGAAAGCTTTTCCAAAAATGACAAGAAGACACCCAAGAAAGTTGTGAACCGAGCAAGATGTCAGAATTATATTTATGCCACTTGTGTACAGATCATCCCACCCAAGGCAGTCTTGAAAGTTACGCTGGTGGATGGATGGCAGAATGGCAACCAGGCAGTCTAACCTTATCTAGAAGTCAACAGGTAAAGGCTGACTTTCAGGAAAATGGAGCAGTCTCATAAAGCTGGTATAAGCATTCATTTTTTAATAATTAACATATAATATATTGTTTCAGGGGTACATGTGTGTGATTCATCAGTCTTGTGCAATTCACAGCACTCACCATAGTACACACTCTCCCCAGTGTCCATCACCCAGCCACCCAGTCCCTCCCACCCCCCTCCCCTCCAGCAATCCTCAGTTTGTTTCCTGAGATGTGCTACTTCTCTCTTCTCTGCCTGCACTCAGACGCCTGATGCCATCATGCTTCCCTTGCCTATCCAAAACTTAACTATTCCTGTAAACAGACTTCTCCCCAACCTAAACCAATATCAAATCCTGAAGATGTGCCATCCACCGTAACCAATATCCAATCTTGATCTTGGCAGTCCCTTCCAGCTAATTATCAGAGGTCTGCTAAATAAATCTGTGCTAAGAAGCTAATGACAGATGACAGATTCTTAAACTACCCATCCAGAGTTATTTGCATTTCAATGGACCATTCATAGAGACCAAAGACCTTCTAATTTCAAATAAGCTAGTGAAGGAAATATTTTTTTAGAGATTTTATTTATTTATTTGACACAGAGAGAGAGAGAGAGATCACAAGTAGGCAGAGAGGCAGGCGGTCGGGGGAGGGGAGAAGCAGGCTCCCCACTGAGCAGAGAGTCCAGTGTGGGACTTGATCCCAGGACCCTGAGAACATGACCTGAGCCAAAGGCAGAGGCTTAACCCACTGAGCCACTCAGGTGCCCCGGGAAATATTTTTTAAAAGTAGGAATCCTCAAGTCTCACAGTAGACACAGCCACCTGATTCATCGATGGACAAAACTAGCTGGAAATCTGTGTCTGAAACAATATATATTCTGAGACCTGGTTAATCACATAGTCATGGTGAGCCATAAATCACCCCCTCCCTAAATAATGAATAGCTCCAAAAAGTAGAAACGTTTTTCAAATTATCACGTGGTTTTCCTGGCTTGGAGTGAGGGAAGCCTTGAAATAATTATAAACACGATCCAAGAAATGTTAGAGGTTAATGAATGTGCCACTAAAACATGCTCCAAATTTAAAATCTTGTATGCTTAGAATTAAAGCACTGAGAGATGATCAAGTCCACTTAAAACTGCCTTGTATCAAGATGTTATATTGTAATCTGATACAATGAAGTGTCTGAAAAGAAATATAATATTATTACAATAGTACATATAAAGGAATTGAATGCAATCAAGTCATTTATAGTGGTAATTCAAATCACATTAAAACATGTAGACCGAGATAATTGGCAACAGAATCATGCCCAGAATAACACTTAAGTCATATCAGGTCATTCTGAGCAAACATACTGGACAATTCCATAACTTTGAAATCGAAGGAAAGTGATAGGGGACTGAGGGATTTCAGTAAACGCAGCAAGTACATATCTCATGTTTAGAGCTATCAAATTCGCATTGTGAACTTTAGCACAAATCTCACTGCAACTCAGGGGGCATGTTCTAATTCTGGTAATAATGTTTACTGAAGTGTTCTGAGGACTTCAGCTCAACCATATCTAAGTCAAAGTGTAAAATTGAAGTTAGGGCATAAGGGAGAACATGAAAATCAATACACTTGGATATATGAGGTGAGGATATTATGTAAATACTTTGCAATGTACGATGAGGCCAGGGACTCACTTTGGTATGCTGGGTACAGTGGCAAGAGCCCAAGATCCAATGCCACATTCTCGGAGAGGCAGGAGGCAACGATGCCATAACATTCCACAAATGTCCTTTCACGCGGTAAAAATATTTCTGACAGTCACTCTGCCCAAACCTTCCTATTCATAACACTGTCAGCTGGCGTGTCACTCACAGTGACAGGAAAGGAGAAGGAAAGATGATTGTGGAAAAGAAGATGGCAGGAGTTAAATCACTACATGGTGAACAAGCAAGATGCACCTAAACTACCCATTTGTCACACAGATGGCTGACACACTCCTGACTCCAAGGGCTAGGGGGGAAATGTTCCACTCGCCTCGAGGGAAATGAATAGTCCCAATATTCAAATGATTGCAGTCCAAAAGAAAGACATGAAATCCAGTATGTCAAAAGCTGGGAAATCCTGAAGGAATCTTGATGGGAGAGACATTTCATCCTGTGATTTGTTTATTATTATTTTATTGTTTATTGTTTTGCCCATGGTAGCCTAGCTTCAAATTGAATCCTATGCCGAAGATCAGTATTTGAAGTCAGAGAAACCCATTTTGATTTAAGGGAGCTATCTAGAACTCCCCTCTGATTGCCCATAACCACCACGTTCATCTCTAAGGCATTCTTAAGGAATTCCGGGACTCTGGACCACACCCTTGGATAAGGACATCCCCAAGCAGAATATTATCCAGCCCAAGGTCTCCCATGGTTAATCTAGATTTTTCTGCTAAGCTTATGCATCACTACATCACCTGCCTCATGTCATGTGGCTCTCCTTGGTTTCCTCAAATAAGCATTTGACATTGGTCATTCATTGAGCAGCTTCAGCAAGTCAGAAAAACTTTATTGTAAGGAAATATTTAGGAATATAGAGTATACATAAATGTAAATGATGTTTATTTCAAAGACGTGTTCACAATGTCAGAAACCAACTAGGGTCAGTCTTAAGACATTTAATACAGTTTGTTTCTATATCCTGGCACAATCAGTTACCTAGCACAATGCAAGCCCACTCATAAAACAAATTGTGTTTGCCTTTTTCCTGATTAACATTCTGTGGCATTCCGTGACATTTTCAGAAAGGATCCATAATATGCCAACTGAAACATTGCCTTTTTTAGGTACATATGGCATAGATTTTATATTTAGGAACTTAATTGTCTTTGTAGAAAAAATATTACCAAAATATTTATTGCATATTTGGTCACACTAAGCTGTGAACTATGTAAAAATATGTGACTCCCTGTAAAGTTTATAGCCTTTATTTATAGCAAATCCCAGAGTCTTGCATTCAAGTACCTTTGTTTCCAAGAGAAAAAAAAATTGAATAGGTTTGCCTTAGGGCATCTCAATGACCAAAACAATCTCATCATTTCATTTCAGACTCTGTTCATAAAAGGCAGCAATAGATCAAAGCTGGGTTTTTTTTTTTCCCTTGCCATGATCTTGTAATCATGGTCTTTCAAGACACAGAATTAATCAGACTGATTTTGCCTTCACTTCTACTCTCGTGTGTTTCTTCTGAATGGCCCTCAGTCGGCCTGTGGTCAGGAGTTTCACAGCCACAAGAATGACTTTTCACTTGAAGCTGAACCTCTTTGTTTGGGATTTAATACTAGGCAGCCTGAGACAGGTTTATGATTTTTCTGCGCCAGGTGTTTTTTTCCCCCCTCTCATTTTTTGAGGGATGCATTGAATTTCTGCTTTAGGTCTATTTGATTTGTGAAATGAAGTGACAAAATGACCCAGGAGGGTAGACATTCACATCCACGGTTAGCTGAGAATTTTTGTTAGCTCTATGACCTCCATCTGTCCCACACTACTACGCCATTCTGGATGGTTTCTGCTACTTCTACTGTCCATGCTGGATGCCTAGTTCTCTAATCATCTGTCCTGCTTTTTGTCTGGAAAGTCCTTTAACTTTGGATTCAGTTAAGATAAGGTTACTCATTGTAACCAGAACATTTATAAAGGAAAATAAAGCAAAAACAGAAATACAGCAAGAAATAATCTCTTAGAGCAAGCTTTTTATTCTAACGGAAAGTCCACTTTAGCTCAGTTTGGCTAGTGCAGTTTCAAAACAAAATGTTTGTTTTCTTTGCCTTACTCTTTCTAGGAAAAAAAAAGAATATGCTAGAACAACCTATTATCTTTTAATCTGGAGTAGATTTGAGTTGACACCACTTTCCAATGGGTGGGATCCTTACTTTCCTCTTAGAACTTATTTCACATTCCTTTCTGACCTTTGTTTATCCTAGATTTCCACTTGGCAGATGCCCAAACTCTCTTGAGTCCTATCCCGCTCAGGCCATACTAGTTCTTGGTGCTCTTCAAAGCAACAGGAATTCATGTTATGTCTCGAAGATTTCTCGTTAAGCTGCAGGTTGTCCATTGTTGATCTTTCAGCTACCTCTTTCACAGATCTCTTTGGTGATCTCTCTGACTACAGTGTTCTGACTCATTTCTCTCATTCTTGCTCACTTCTTTTAAAATAGATTCATCACTGGGGAGCCTGGGTGGCTCAGTTGGTTAAGCCCCTGGCTTCGGCTCAGGTCATGATCTCAGGGTCCTGGGATCGAGCCCCGCATCGGGCTCTCTGCTCCGCAGGGAGCCTGCTTCCCCCTCTCTCTCCACCTGCCTCTCTGCCTACTTGTGATCTCCATCTGTCAAATAAATAAACAAAATCTTTTAAAAAAATAAAATAAAATAGATTCATCACCCACTGAATTCCTCTCTTAATGTTTTTAGTCAGGGTAGATCTTTCAAATTATCAGGGACTATATACCTCTTTCTTTTAGATAGAACTCTGTGCTCTTAGTGGGAAATACCCACTAAGTTCCGTTTGTTCTCTCTTCATTGGCAGAGTAGAGCTCACTGGCACACCCTTGTCCGGATGGATGGTTAGGACATTCCAGGTTACTGGGTTTCTCTGTGTCCCCAGGGAGCAATCATCCAGAACCATGATCACAATTTTATGAAGCCAAAACTCTTTACATACTCATTAAATATAACAATTCTTAATAAAACTAATGTTTACTCATAACTACATTTATCACTCTACTGAATTTATAAGAAGTCACCTAGGCATTTGTTCATTCAGACTGTTTTGTTAACACATAAATAGCTAGATTGCTAGAAGAGGCCTACAGAAAAAATCCACCCAGAGAGTTGGTTAGTGTGGTTGGGTGTCACAGAAATTTCTTCTTAGTACTTTGATTCATCCTTTCCTTGGATACACTCTACAAAACTGAATCCAGAGTATTTGGTCAAAAAGTAACGGTATCCCTCATTACTTATTCATGAATATGCATAACCTAAATATAAATAATTTGTGAACTTAGCTTTCACAATAGAAGCTAGTTAAGAAACGCACCTTTCAGTAGAGTAGTATGTTTAACATATTTTCTAAGCAAAGATAAATTAAGCATGTTGTCAGTTTATTAGCTTGTGCAGTCCTATCAAAACATAAACATAATTCCTTAAAGAGAACCATGATGAGTGTAGTGTGGGTACGACAAAATATGGTAGTTTGACATCAAATTGTTTTGCCTTTCAAGGGCTAGTTTGGTTATGTTTGCACACCTCTCAACTGCCCGAAATTATTAGCTGACTTCTCCCAATATCCATTCTTTTCCACTTGTATCCATTGTCCACACTAAAGTCAAATTGCTAATTTAAAAACATGTAAATCTGGGGCACCTGGGTGGCTCAGTGGGTTAAAAACATGTAAATCTGAGGGTACCAGGGTGGCTCAGTCAGTTAAGTGTCTGACTCTCGATTTTGGCTCAGGTCATGATCTCAAGGTTGTGAAACTGACTGCCGCCTCTGGGCAGAGCCTACTTAAGATTCTCTCCCTCTCCTTCTGTCTCCCTACCAGCTTGCAAGCATGTACTCTCTCTCTAAAAAAACGTAAATTTGATCATCTGACTCCTCTGGTTAAGACCCTAAAGGTTAAGCCTTTAAATGGCTTTCCTTTGCATTTAAAAATAAATTAGAAATATTTGAAGAGCCCTACATATTCTGGTCCTTGCCTACGATTCCCATCTCATTTTGCACTACTGTCCAACTACCACTTTAAGCTCTAGCCGCACTGAAATTTTCAATTACTGCAGCATGCCTTACACCTTCATAGAGATTTTTCTTCCTCACAGAACACTAGTCTATCCACCCTCTCCATGGCTGGCTCCCCATTCTTCAAATCTTAGCTTAAATATTGCCTTCACAGGAAGGGCTTCCCTTACACCTAAGCTAAAAGTCAAATTAAAGTATGTAATTCCAACAATTTTTTCTCTCTCTCTTTTTTAAAGATTTTATTTATGTATTTGGCAGAGAGAGACACAGAGAGAGAGGGAACACAGCAGAGGGAGTGGGAGAGGGAGAAGCACTCTTCCCGCTGAGCAGGGAGCCCGATGAGGGGCTCCAGATCAGGACCCTGGGATCATGACCTGAGACAAAGGCAGATGCTCAACGACCAAGCCACCCAGGCACCCCCAATTTTCTCTCTTTTTGTACTCTGTTTCTTTCATAGAATTTATCAATATTTGCAAAATTATATATCTATTTGGCCATTTAAATGTCTGTTGTCTATCTCCCTCAGCTGAAAGTTTCATGAGGCACAGAATTTATCTATTTTATTGTAACAGTATATTATATTTTTTTTAAGTTTTTACTTATTTATTTAAGTAATCTCTACCCCAGCGTGGGGCTTGAACTCACGACCCTGGATCAAGAGTTCCATGCTCTACTGACTAAGCCAGCTAGGTGCCTCTAACAATGTATTATCTAATACAGAACCTGGCAGCTAGTAGGTAATCAATAAATATTTCTCCATTAAATAAATGATAAGCAGATAATTTGTTGCCAAAATTTATAGTTTTCTTTATATAAAGAAAAATAAGACTAAATTAGCCAGCATAAAATAAGGACCTGATTTCAACCATGATTATAAACTTGAGTGCAACTGTAGAATGTTATAGAAAGAAGCAAATATAATTTTAGATAGCATCAAATATTTCTTTCTTTTAACATCAAGTATTTCTTGATAATTAATGTAAAAGAAATATAATGCGAGGCTTTTAAGAATGCTTTCTCTCGGGGTACCTGGGTGGCTCAGTCGGTTAAGCATTTGCCTTCGGCTCAGGTCATGATCAAGCCCCACATTGGGCTCTCTGCTCCACGGGAAGCCTGCTTCTCCCTCTCCTATTCCCCTTGCTTGTGCTCCCTCTCTCACTGTCTCTCTCTCTCTCTGTCAAATAAATAAATAAAATCATTTGAAAAATGCTTTCTCTTCATTTAGTGTTTATTGGTTGAAAATAACTGCTTTTTCCCATATAGACATAATTGTGTATATTGTAAATTATTTTTAAGGCACTTATTTGGTCCTATATACATTGTAGTTAGATTAAAGCAAAGGATCTGCAGTTAATATCTATTTGTTTCCTTTGCTCTTAAAGATGACTATGATGTTGCATTAACAGATGTACTAATGTAGGTAACTACTCCAAGGGAATAAAAATCTTGAATTACATTTTAAAAGATTCTTTAGATCAGAGAGTAGGAATGGTGGATGACCTACAAAAGGAAAATCCAGAGGTAGTGTAACCTCCTAAATATTTAAGGCTAACTGCCAAAATAAGCATTTCAACCCTCGTTGCATATACATTCACTTAAAGAGAAGTGAAAAGTGTCCACGAAAACTATGCCCACTAGCTTTCCCTAGGAGTTTACATATTGTCAAGAACTCTGATTTTGGGGCAGTGTTCCCTTCAAAATAATCCAGGAGCCCAGCAGGAAAGCAACAGCTGCCACAACAGAAATTCTTTTACCACTATGCTAACACAGGTCCAAAATGGCACCTACCTGAACGTGGGGTGAAACATACTAAGCTCTGTTTTAGGATCTGGGGGCTCTATGGTCTGCTACATTTCTTTGCTGGTTTTTTAAAATTCCATGTACAAGTACCATACTGTTTTAGTTATTGTAGTTTTTGAACCAGTTTCTATGATTCGTTAGGGTAAGTCTACCTCATTAGCTTTCATTTGCAGAATATACTTGTTATTCTCGGCTATATATATTTTAGCATGGAGTTAGCTTCATCCCGATACAAAAATAATCTCTGGTGTCTTTACTGTAAATTTTATTAAAACTATGTATTAATTTGAGAGGACTTTATAACTACAAAATTTTTGTATTCTCATCTATTTTCAAGTGTTTTTTTAAAGATTTTATTTATTTATTACTCAGAGAGAAAGAGCACAACCAGGGGGAGCAGCAGGCAGAGGGAGAGGGAGAAGCAGGTTCCTGCTCAATGCAGGACTTAATCCCAGGACCCTGGGATCCTGACCTGAGCTGAAGGCAGATGCTTAACTGACTAAGCCACCCACGCTTCCCAATTTTCAAGTGTTTCTTGTAAAGTTTTGTGTTTTTCTCCATTAAGTCCAGCACAGTTACTGTTTGAGATTATGCCTAGATCTTTTCTGCTTACGTGTTATGAGAAATGGACTCTACACTGTGTTTTATATCTCATTACTGAAATCTTTAGGGAAACTGGTAAACTCAAACGCTCATTCTAAATGCACTTCATTTAGATTCTCTGGGGTTAGGGAATCATCTCATTTGCTGGTATTAATCGTGTCTCCTGATCTTACTTGTTTCCTGCTTTATTACTCTGGTTAGAAAATAAATAAATCATAATGGTGACAGCCATTCCTCTAGTTTCTGATTTTAACAGGAATACGTGAGGGTATTTCGCCACTGCATATGATGTTAGCTGTTAATTCAGGATGGACATCTACTATCCCTGTAAGGAAAATATGTGATATTCCTTGTGAACTGAAAGACCATTCTTCTCCCCATTGTTCCAAATTTAGCACATGTGCAGTGGAAGAGAGGACTGCATTAGTCTTCAAATAAAACTGGCCTGCTGTATTTAAGTCTTTTTAAACATTTTGAATGTAAAGGCCAAAGTATATTTTAAAAGCAACCCAAATTAAAAGTAGGGCTAGTTAAGGTCTGTAGCAGATTGCAAAATATTAAACCTGAAGCATTTTATGATAATGAACCCTATTTCTATGGATATGAGCCATTCACCAAAAAGAAGGGGAAGTCAATTGAATGAGCTGGTAACTTGGTTTCCACTGGAGCTTTTCTCTGATTAGAGGCTTGGCATTTAGGAGGAAAATAAACACAAAGAAGAGAGAACCAGAAAGCCTTCTTTGCTGTGAATATTAAAGAAAAGAAGGCAAAGAACTGCCACTGCTCTCCAAATCTAATTAGAAGCACTAAGTAAGTTGTTTCCAGAAAGGATAGAAAAGACGGTTAACAGCTTTTGAAACCTGCAGGAGAGGGAGGCAGAGCTTGGGTATTTGACCATTGTTAGCTTGAGGATTGTTAGTTAAAGTAGTAGTTTAAGAAAACTGCCGGCCCTTGGCAGGACGCTGTGAAAATAGAGAGTGCCAGACCTTTTCAGTGCTTGGAAGCATTGTAGCTGAGAATGGTAAACGTTTTCTTGAACGCATAAAGAAACACCAAGCTTTATTTCGCTGATTAATAACAGTTGAACATAATGAAAAAGCCAGCCTAAGTAGCGGTAGTATTTCTTTTTATTTCATACATATTCTATACCTAGGTTTGATATAATGAGTGCTAAATGTTTACCCTGCTTTTTTTCCTCTTGTGTACAAGATCTTTATCCATTCTAACTTAAGATATATTTCCATAATGCTTTTTGGTATTTAGAAGCATTCTCTCTCCATATGAACTATTGTTGCTTATAAAAGAAATAAGCATGTTTTAAATATTTAAGTTTGAAAGCTTAAGAACATTTATTAGCATTGCCTACTCTTTCGCACTATTTGAATTATCACGTGGGTATTACTTTTTCAATTTAAAAAACTGGCCTATTTAAAAGTATTTTGCTAATAACATATATTCATTGTGACAAATTCAAAAACAGTAAAGTGTGTAACATGAAATTTGAAAATGGCTGACACATTCTGTCCCACTCCCCCTAGGTAGTCACTGTTAAGTATCTGTTGTGTATTCTCTTCTAAGACTGTTCCTTTGCATATGCAAACATGTAAACACAGGTTTGTTTTTTTTAATGTGAACATACTCTACAGATTTTCTGCCATTTGCTTTTCCCCCCCAAGCAATTGATTTATTTCCATACCTACACAGTAATTTAGAACCAGTCATATTTCTATAGAAAAGGAGAGGAACCTAAATTCTTACTTTTTGTGTGTTTTAAGGTGGCCTCTTCTGGGTAAGATTCACTACCATACCAAACCTGTAAGCTAATTTAACACCATCCACTAGGGGGCAGCTACTGGAATTGTTAGATAAAGACTTGAAGTAGTGATTCTTGAATTTTCACATGCGTCAGTGTTGTACCACCTGTCTTCTTACTCAGTCCTAGGAGGATGATTTACAAATTTCTTGAGAGCAAGACTGTGAAATTGAGACAATAAACTCCCTTCTGAGGACTGCTGTATCTCAAAATTATGCAACAAATTACCTACTAACAACTCACTTATACAAAACAGTTGTCCTCATAAGCAGATTAGGGAGAGAAGACATAGGACCTTGTCCCAAAGATTGCTCAGACCAGTGGTTCTGAAACTATATTGTGCACCAAAGTCACCAGAGGACTTCTTAAAACACAGGCAGCTGGGTTCCACACCCAGAGTTTCTGATTTTCAAGCTGGGGCCCAAGAATTTGCATTTCTAAGAAGTTCCCAGATGCTGCTGCTCCTCCTGGTCCCAGGACCACATTTTGAGAACTACTGCTGCGGGGGTGGGGGGTGGGGGCTCTGCCCATGTGGTGGATGTCCATTTCCCAATGTACTTGACTTAGACAAATTTCTCAGAACAGAGTTCACCAAAAGTCAAAAAAGTAGACCCAAATGAGAATTCCATATAAAGTACTCCTTACTGTCCAGCTCTTAAAACCTAACTGCAGTTAAGAGTTGTTTAAGCTCTCCTTTCTATTGCTGGGTTGAAAATACAGGGCTCGCTCTCTCTCCCTCTCTCTCGTTCCCAGATCTTCTTAACTCCAGCTTAGGTAGGTTCCCCAATTAAGGCTAAACATATGCCACCTGAGCGGCATCACTTTTTTGAAACCTACTGTAATCCTAGAATAAAGAATGAAAGCACTGAATGGTTAATAGCATATTTTGTCCAGACTAAGTGGAAGATCCTGGTAAAAAATGTAGTTTTTCAAAAGAAGCCCTTTTTCATTCTCAACGCTAACCCAGGCTCCTCTTCTACTCTATTGTCCCACATTCTTCGGAGGGAGTGTAATGAAGGGAGAGAGGGTCCTGCTCCAGTCTCAGCTTCTCTACCCTCAGTTTCCTCATCTATAGCACAGATATAATAATAACACCTACCTGAAAGGTTGTAAGTATTCAGTGACGCAATATACATGTAAATTACTTAGCATAGTACCTGGTGCATAATAAATGTTCAATAAAGAGATGTTACTACTGATACTGCTACCTCAAAGTAAATAATTGGAATAGAGGATGGGGTTCCTGGTTATATCTCTTTCTGTCAATCCAAGCAGAACCAACAATGAGCCCTTATAATTCTTTTAGATTGAGTGTTATATGGTCAAATATGCTAATTGAATGATCCGTGTGCCTGTCGTATAGAGAATGAATGACAAGTACACAAAGATGAACATGGGAAATTAGCTAAGACTCTATTGCAGTAATCAAGGGGATAGATGACGGTGCCTTGGACTAACTGATGGCAATGCAGGAGAATGAGATTAATATGAAAGACTTTAAAGATAACAGACTTGGGAAGTGATTAGATATCAGAAAGATTGAAGAATCAAAAGTAGCAGGCAATGAAGGGGATGGTAATACCATTAGCAAAAATGAGAAGGAAGCAAAGGTTAGGAGGAGTGGCAATGGACGCAAAATGACAGGAGTAGAGGACAGTCTGCCGTGGGCCCAAGCACTCCTGCAAATCATTGCTCAGTATGTCAAACTGCAAGTCCTAACCATCCTCTGTCCCTGAGCTTTCTCTGTAGCTGGTTACTTAAATGATGAAGTAGGTCAAGGTCTAACAACCATGTCACTACCATACAATTGCTTGCATCCTGGAGTGAGAGTCTGGCTTGTTTACTGCTTGCTACAAAAGGTGCTGAGCCCTTAGTCCTGCTTTCCTCAGGTTGCAATGCAAGTCACTGCATGCATAACCACCAAGTAGGCCCAGTGTGACATCGCGTGGGACTTAGGGCAGGACAACAAGCACTACCATGGGAATGCAACTTCTGCATGCTGTGCTGCAACTATCTTGCTCTGATCCAGATATCAGAAAACTTTTCCAGTAAAGGGCCAGATAATAAATACTTATTTATAATTTTGTAAGCCATCTGTAGCAATTACTCAATTCTATCATTGTTCTATGAAAGCAGCCATTAACAACATAGAAACGAAGGAGTATGGTTGTGTTACAAAAAAATCTTCATTATGGGCATCGAAAGTTGCCTATCATATCATTTTCATGTTTTATAAAATTTTATTCTTTGGACTTTTTTTTAACCATTAACCATTTACCCATTTAAAATGGGTAAAAAAATAAATTTTAATGTATAAAAACGGGTGGTAGGCTGGATTTTGCCTGGGGGTATAGTTTGCCAAACAAAAAACCAACTGAAGTTGTCTTCTTTTGACACATGTGGCACTATGGCAAGCCAATATGTTTGCTTGCTCAGTCATCTCTTTTGGAGTTTTGTTATACCTTGGTGTTCTCTATGAGAGAGATCCCTTCCTAACAATAGGATACAGTTTGAACATGTTTTGTTGACGTGCCTATAGGAGTATAAGATATCCAAATGGAAATAAATCCCTGCCCCTAGGAAAGAAATCAGAGATAGAGATGTATATTTGAAAGACTTTAGTTTATAGGTGGCAATGAAAAGAAAGATAATGGCTGAGTTTTCTTAAGAATAGCATGAATAGTGAGAAAAGAAGAGAGCCAGGAATATGAGGTCTTGAAAAACAAGTACATGTAGAGCAGGGGTTCTCAAATGGAGATTATTTGCCTCCCAGAGATATCTGGAAATGTCTGGAGACATTTTTGATCGTCACAACTGAGGGAGTGCTACTGGCATCTAGTGGGTAGGGGCTAGGAATGCAGTTAAATACCCTACAATGCACTGGACAACCCCACACACACACACACACACACACACACACACACACAAGATTTTTGGTTCAAAATGTCAGTAACACAAAGGTTAAGAAACCTTTTTTTAGGGGTGCCAGGTGGCTCAGTCAGTTAAGCAACTGACTCTTGATTTTGACTCAGGTCATGAAATCATGTGATCAAGTCCCATGTCAGGCTCTGTGCTTAGTGTGGAGTCCTCTTAGGACTCTCTCTCCCACCCCTACTTCCCCTCCCCCCTGCTCGCTCTCTCTCTCTCTCTCTCTCTCTCTCAAATAAATAAAGAAATACTTAAAAAAATATTTTTTTAAGGGTAGGAAGAGAAAAATGAGTCATAAAATAACACCAGGGAACACACTCAGTGCTCAGATCTTGGGTTCTAATACCATAACTAGTGATCTTTAAGGAAATGACTGATTTTAGGCCTGGGCAGAAAATATAGAAGTTATATTAAAGCATCTTTTGGTGCCAGAAAGTAAGTACTAACACACACACACACACACACCCCACACACAGTCTGATCAGGAATGCCAAAGGGATATAGGAAACTACTGAAAGAGCTCCCAATGATCAAAGCTGGAATAATTTGAGCAACAGAATAAAAACATTATGTTGGATTATAACCCAAAGATTACATACAAATTCATGAGTCCATACTGATATAAATGAGTGGGGGAGAGGAAACAAATCTCACATGCATAAGAATTCCAAATACTTTATGTAAATATTCTACTTTCAAGGAAATGGAGTAGCACTACCCATTTTTTAAGGGTGGTATGGGCTATTCACAATGACTTCCTTCCAAAAACTGCAGTATGGAAATGGGAGGGGAGGGATAATCTGAGTTACCTCAACCAGGCAATCAAGCTCAACATCAACAGTGATAAATCATGTTGATGTTATATACTACTGAGATAGCGTGACGAGAATGGCATTTTACCTCTGTGATCTTCTTCCCTAAAACCCATAACTTCAGTCTAATCATGAGAAAAACATCAGACAAATCAGAATAGAGGCACATTCTCTAAAATGCCTAACCAATACTCTTTAACACTTTTAAAGTCATCAAAAACAAAAGGACTAAGAACATGCCACAGCCAAGAGGAGCATAAGATATGACAACTAATTATAATTTAGTATCCTACATAGGTCCTGGAATAAAAAAGAACATTCAATTTTTAAAAAAACTAAGATAATCTGACTAAAATCTGGACTGAGTTAATTATAATGTGTCAATATAGTTTCATTAATTGTGACAAATGTACCATATTGTTGTAAGACAATAATAATAGGGGAAACTGAGTGTTGAGCATATGGGAACTCTATGTTATCATCAAAATTTTTCTGTAAATCTAAAACTTAGAAAACTTTAAAGTTTATTTTAAAGATTTTATTTATTTATTTTAAGAGAGATATGGAGCATCTTTTCATATGCTTCTTTGCGAGCTGTACATCTTCTTTGGTGAGGCATCTGTTAAAGGCCTTAGCCCATTTTTAAATCAGGTTGTTTTTTTCCTTAATGTTGAACTTTAGGATATATTTTTTGGATAACTATCCTTTAATAAATATGTTTTTTGCTAATATTTTCTCTTGGTCCATGGCTTATCTTCTCATTCCCATGATAGTGTCTTTGACACAGCAAAAGTTTTTAATTTTAAGAAAGTCCAACTTACCAATTATTTCTCTCATGGATCATACCGTTAGTCCCATAGTTAGTGCCTTTGGACAAATTGAATAATCTCATTGTTGGATTCAATTTGCTTTGAAGTTGTATATAATAAGCCATCACTAAACCCAAGGTCATCTAGATTTTGTCCTATGTTATCTTCTTGGGAGTTTTATAGTTTTGCATTTTGCATGTAGCTCTATGATCCATTTTGAGTTAATTTTTGTAATGAGTATAAAGTCTATGCTTAGATTCATATTTTTGCATGTAAATGTCCAGTTGATCTAGCACCATTTGTTAAAAAGACTATCTTTCCTACATTTTATTTCCTTCGCTCCTTTGTCAAAGATCAGTTGATTATATACATGTGAATCTATTTCTGGGCTCTCTACCCTTTTCCTGTTTTTGTTTATTCTTTTGACAATACCACATTTTCTTGATTACTGTAACTTTATATTAACTCTTGAAATCAGATAGTATCAGTCTTCCAACTTTGTTTTTGTACTATAAACTGTGTTGGCTATTTTGGAATTTCTGTTTCTCTATAAACTTCAGAATCCATTTGTAAATATCCGTAAAATAACTCAATGGGATTTTGATTAGGATTGCATTAATTCTATTGATGAAGTTTGGAAAAACTCACATCTTGGCAATATTGAGTCTTCCATCACTTTTGAAGAATCATTTTGCAGGATACATCATTCTAAGTTGGTGGGGTTTTTTTCTTTTTTAAAAGATTTATTTATTTTTTTAGAGAGAGAGAGAGTGCATGAATGCACCCATTTGAGTTGGGGGAAGGACAGGTGGTGGGAGGAGAGAGAGAATCTCAAGCAGACTCTCCACTGAGCATGGAGTCTGACGTGGGGCTCAATCCCATGACCCTGAGATCATGACCTGAGTTGAAATTAAGAGTCGGAAGCTTAACCAACTGAGCCACTCAGGGGACCCTGTGTGGTTTTTTTTCTCTCAATACTTTAAACATTTTACTCCACTCTCTATTTCTATTGCTTCTGAGAAGTCAGATGTAAATTCTTATCTTTGTTCTTCTATAGATAAGGTGTTTTTCCCCCTCTGACTTTTTATTAAGATTTTTTCTTTATCTTTGATTTTCTGCAGTTCAAATATAATATGCCTAGGTGTAGTTTTTTGGTTGTTTTCACTGTTATTTATCTTGATTGATGTTCTTTGAGTTCCCTGGATCTGTGGTTTGGTGTCTGTGGTTAATCTGATGCAATTTTCAGTCATTATTGCTTCAAATATGTTTGGTTCCTTTCTTTCTTCTCTTTCCCGTATTCACTTTACACATACACACATCTTTTGTAGTTGTCCCATGGTTCGTGGATATCTTGCGCTGTTTTTTTTTCCAGTATTTTTTTCTTTACTCTTCCATTTTTGGGGTTTCTATTAAGATATGTTCAAGCTCAGTGATTTATTCCTCAGCCATGTCCAGTCTACTACTGTGCCTATCAAAGGCATTCTTCATTTCTGTTACTGTGTTTTTTATCTCTAGCATTTATTTTCTATTTTGTCTTCAAATTTCATCTCTCTGCATACATTACCACCTGTTCTTGCAGACTGTCTACTTTATCCACTAGAGCCTTTAGCATATTAATCACAGTTGTTTTAAATTCCCAGTCCAACATGTCCATTGTCCCTGCCATATCTGCATCCTGTTATGCTACCTTGACATTTTCCTTGATAAATGGACATGATGTACTGGGTAAGAGATGCTACTCTAAATAGGCCTTTAGTAACGTAGTGGTAAGTTGAGGGGGAGGGGGAGTGAAAGTGTAATAGCCCTGTGATTAGATTTCTGGTTTTTAGTGAGCCTAGGCCTCTGGACTGTGAACTTCCACAAATGCTTCTCCATTTATTTTACCCCTTTGGTGGCACAGGATGGATTCAGAGGGCTAGAATTAGGTCCTTCCCTTTTACCATGTGGAAGGCCAGAGAGGAATTGCATTATTTTCCTTCCTTGTGGTCGGTTAGTCTCAGAAAAACAAAACCAAACCCAATAGTTTAGGCTCTGGTGTAATAATTTATCCTGAGGGGAGGCCTTATTAAGAAAAATAGAATGTTCTGGCTTATTTCAAAATGGTTAGTTCTCTCCTCCCCCTTCCAAAAGCATGAGGGAATTTTTCTCTGATATTCACTATTAAAACCAGGTCAAACTCTTTGAGATAACATTCACAAAAGCGAGGATCTCTCCCTACGACTGGGTCCTCCTGGAGTTTTTAACTCTGTGATTTGACTACATTAAGACTCCTGAAATTTGTCCATTATAATACAGGGTTTCCTACACCATCACTAGATCTTACAGAGGTTTCTCCTTATGGGTTTCTGCTCTGGGGTAAGATATGATTATTTGTATTCACCTGTCTCTCTCTCCAATTTTGGGGGTAGCAGTTTGCCCTTTGACCCTACTTCTCTGACAGATCAAAGAAGAGTTGATAATTTTTCAGTTTGTTCACATTTCACTTGCTAAGATGTAGTGGCAACTTCTAAGCTCCTTACACACTGGACTGGAAATCACATGTCTTAGTCCTTTTGGATGCTATAGCAAAAATGCCATAGGTCAAGTGGTTTGAACAACATGTGCTTCTCACAGTTCTGGAGTCAAGGAAATCCAAGATCAGGGTGTCTACAGGTTCTGTGTCTGATGAAAGCCTTCTTTCTGGTTCATAAATGGCCATCCTTTTGCTGTGTGCCCACGTGATGGAAAGGGCAAGGGAGCTCTCTAGAGTCCCTTTGATAAGAGTAATAATCCCATTCATGAGAGCTCTTCCCTCATGACCTAATCACCTCCCAAAGTCCCCACCTCTTAATGCCATTGGGAATTTGGTTTCAACATCTGAATTTGAAGGAGACACCAACATTCAGTCTACAGCACCAGATGTCCTGAATTTTTCATCACACTTGTAAATATACCTTAAAATAAATGATATTCCAGGGACGCCTGGGTGGCTCAGTTGGTTGGACGACTGCCTTCGGCTCAGGTCATGATCCCGGAGACCCGGGATTGAGTCCCGCATCAGGCTCCCAGCTCCACGGGAAGTCTGCTTCTCCCTCTGACCTTCTCCTCGCTCGTGCTCTCTCACTGCCTCTCTCTCAAATAAATAAATAAAAATAAAAAAATCTTTAAAATAAATGATATTCCAATCTGGATAGCATGCTACTGTCTCCTCACACTATTACTAAGAGATTAATGATTTGGCAAAGATTGTGTCCACACCTGACATCAACATCCACAAGGAAACAGTATCATCATTAATTTTAGCATTAAGGAAAGACAAAATGATACACCATTAAGAGATACTTTTTGTTTACTGTTCTGTTTTTTGTTTGTTATTTTGTTAACAGGCAACTTTGCTAAAAGTTTTCCACTGTTAGGCAAGTAATATGTAAAACTTCTCAGACCCAGACACACAGGACCTGATCTCAGGGGCCTTTCCCACTGTTGAGCAGTGAGTGGGGTGGCAGGATCTCCTTGCAAAAGGGAAAAGAGTACATCTGAATGGGACTGTTTGGACTGGTAAAAGACCCAACGACTTCTCATGTCTGAGTGCTCATAGAAACTCTCTTACTTTCTAGCCATTCAGTAGCCTAGTTTCCATTAAGCTTGCTATGCCAGGTGACAACTGCTTTACAGGCAGTCCCCCAAAATGGGTAGCCCTCTGTGTCATGCTACCGTCATCCCCAGAATTGCTTCAGATACTTTGCAGAAGACATGTCTTTCTTCCAGCTAACTGATGGGAGTACTTCCTTTTGAGCCAGATGCTGTATTATTAATTTGCTGGAAGACATACTATTATTAGCAAGATGGGGTATGTGGCCTCTTCGTGTTATTTCAGGGACAACAGGAAGGTACCCTTTGCCAAAAATATCTCTCCAGCCTGTTCTATGAGGCTTGAAGTCATTTAATGAGGACTTTGCCTTCTCTTTCAGAGTTAGAGATAAAGATGATAAATCAGATACTCTTGGGAGACAGAGCATTTGGGTTTCTACAGCATTTGGCTCATATCTCAGTAATAGCACTTAACTCTGTTGCTTTATAATTTATCTGTTTGCTTGTCTGTCTACCTCCATGAGTCTGTGAATTCCTTGAGGGCACGGACTATGCCTCACTCCTCTCTGACTCCTCAGGATTTCTACTAATGCCTGGCAGAAAGGAAACACTCGGTGAAAAAAATGACAGAGGAGTGAATTAATTAGTGAGCAATCTTATATTTACTGTGATGTCGAAAAGGACTGAGAAGAAGCCTTTTTTCTGGGATGAGGGCTAGAGGAGAAAACAGAAACACTATCAGACCCCAACAGAGGTGTCAGGAGAGAATAATAGTATTTAACAAAAAGATTTTATATATTTATTTATTTGATAAAGAGAGCGTGAGTGGGGAAAGAGGCAGAGGGAGAGAATCTCAAGTGGACTCCCCCTGAGCATGGAGCCCAATGTGGGGCTCAATCTCACGACTCATGAGATCATGACCTGAGCCCAAACCAAGAGCTGGACGCTCAACCAACTGAACCACCCGGAAGCACTGAGAATAATGACAGTTTTGACTAGAGAATGCCCATTGTTAAAGAGACTGTCATCTTTTCCTAATTCAGGGTTACTTCATCCATTTACTTTTCAAGGCACTATATCTGTGCTGACTGATCTAAGAAAAAAGGTTAAACCACTGTCTAAACATTTCATTTCTCAAAAAGCTACAAAGACCTAGCTGAATTTGCCTCCAAGGACTGAGCTTTGCTGCTCCTTTAGAAAATTAGCTCTCACTGCAGAAAGTGAATTATGAGCAGTTTGAGAGAAGTTAAAGTTAAAGTCAAACTCTGTATGAAATGAAAGCTGGTCCAAAGTCCAGATCTGGAAATATTTTAAAAATCTCAGCATGGCTAGTTCATTCTTATGTTCTAAGTGTCTTTAGAAATATACATGTTGTTCCAATGATCCAACTGTAAAAATCAGGTAGGTTCATGATATTTTTATACAAACTGGAAAAAAAAAGGAAAAAGAAAACTCTGACCATTATATTTTCAGCTCTAAATTCCAAATAATTCATTTATTTTGCAAGTAAATATTGAGCACCTTCCATGTGATAGGTTCTATGCTAAGTGCTAGGCCTATAGTAGTGAACAAGACCAACATGGTTATGTCCTGCCATGGACCATCTTGCCACACTTCTGACTCATAATCTCCATGTGTGAGCTTGATACCTCCTGAGACTGGGTAAGAAGAATGAAGTGGTGGATAGAAAAAGTGCCACAAGTGTTTGCAGCATACATTGCTTATTAGTTAAGAAAAAAAACAGTATTCAGGGCATCTGGGTTGCTTAGCTGGTTAAGTCTCTGAACCTTGATATCAGCTCAGGTCAAGATCTCCAAGTCCTGGGATCAAGCCATGCTACAGGCTCTACACTTAGCGTAAGTCTACTTGTCTCTCTCCCTTTGCTCTTCACCTGGCCCATTCTCTCTCTCTCTCTTTCTCTCAAATAAATAAATAAATATCTTTTTTAAACTTAAAAAAAAAAACAAAAAACCTATGCTTTTAATCAAAAATCAAAAAAATAGTCACAAATTACCTATGTCATTTGGAATCAGTTTTGGTCAGGAAGAGGTCTTTCAGAGACTCTTTAATCCAGGCAGAAGGATCTCTGGCTCTGTGCTAAAGTCCTAGATTCTAGTCCCAGCTCTATCACTACCTTCCTATGAGATGTAAGGCAAATGAGTTAAAATTTATGTGTCCATTTCTTCAAAGGCAAGGTAAGAATCATCTTCCCTGCTATTTCTAAACTATAAGATGATTCTGATGATAAAATTTATATTAACACATAACAATACTATTAGTGAACATTTGAGCACACTTAAATGTGTACCAGACCTGCACTAAGCCCTTTTATATAGTCTTATTTAATGCTCTGAACTCTATAAGATTATTACTACTATTTTCAATTAGTTTACAGGTGGATAACACAGAGAGACTAGGTAAGCTGTTCACAAACACACTCCGACTAAGAGATGGAATTCAAGCTCAGCTCTGTATGATTCCAGAGTCTGACCTAGTTGTGAAAGTCTATGCATGATTAGGATATTTAACACATTAGACTGGAGTTAGATATTATACCTTAGTATGAACTTATTTATTATATCCTGAGCTCTGGAACCTGAATGAAGAAAAATGAGCTAAACATACTGTATGTGGTATCTAAACTTATCCCTCATCCTTCAACTTACTCTGAGTTATCACTGGAAAAGATCTGATCACAAAATTCACACTAACACACTACTACCTGATCAATACTTCTCTGTGTTATCCTTCTAAGGATCATCAAATGAGCCACAGCTATCGCAAAGAAGGTATTTTACATTTGAGAGTCTCTTTTAATACTCCGTGTATTACAATCATAGACAATCATTTACTTTGCATATACACAGAACCAACATTGCAAAGCTTCATATACTTATCTATATAAACCGAGACAGACTACAGATGAGAATCTAGGAGCATGGTTGGAGGTCTGTTAATTCTAGAGCCATGCCTAATCTATTTATATAGGAAACGTTTGAGGATCTACTATTTGTGGGACATTTTTAAAAGCACTATTTCATTGAGCACCCTATGAGACAGATACTATTATGCCTAATTTTGTAGATGTATTAACTGAGAATTAGAAAGGGTAGCTAATTTGTCCAAGGTAACATAGCTAATAAATGTACAAATCAGAATCATATACACAATGGCATATGTGGTTGCTTTCCTACCAACAGTCATTTCTCACTCTTTCTCTCCTAATAGATCCCTAATATTGTTCTGACCGCAATATGTCCAGATCTACGAGGTGAATCATAAGGATTTAAGCCAGGAATGGCAACTCTGCACCCCTTTGCCAGTGACTGCAAATTGTTTGTGGCTTCTGAAAAAGTCATGGAAGAAGGAGGCTCTTCTGGTGCCACCATTGTATCCTGTTTTGGACTCTGTAATGTAATGATGTGGTATTTGGAACTTCAGCAGCCATTTTCAAACTATGAGGGAAGACCTCACTGGCTCACTGAGGAAGGCAGTGGGAGGATCAAAGCATCTTGGCTCCTTAGTGACATTGTTAAGGTGCCAGATCAGTTCTGAAGCCACCTCCTTTTTGACAGCCCTATGGATCAGCTGCTGCTATTAATTAGGCATTCTATTATTTGCAGCCAGAAGCATTTTTAAAAGAGATTTATTTATTTATTTGAGAGAGAGAGAGAAAGCACATAGGATTGAGGGGAGGAGGAGAGGGAAAGGGAGAGAGAATCTCAAGCAGAGTCCCCACTGAGTGCAGAGCTGGACAGGGGGCTCAATCTCACATCCCCGACAAAGATCATGAACTGAGCCGAAATCAAGAGTGGGATGTTAAACTGACTGAGCCACCCAGGCGCATCTGGGGCCAGAGGCATTTTTAACAACTACTAGAAAATATAGTATATGATGAGAGTCAGATGAATGGCATACCAATTAAGAACTAGTTGAAAGCAAGAAGAGGTCCTGAGGGTTGAGTTAATCAGAGAGAGGTACATACAATAGGACAACTTGGAGTCAGTTCTTGAAGGATGGTGGGTATATTTAAAGATAGGAAAAACAAAAAGTATTTCAAGCCAGGACAACATTTGTTCTATTCACTGTCACAACTCCAATTTCGAGCGTAGTATATCATACGTAGCAGGTGCTCAATACATGTTTGTGAAATGAATTAATAAATGAAAACAGAAGCAGAGACAAGAAAGCATGGAGCATTTTAGACAGATAATGGACAAGGAAAAGAATGTATGGGATGGGGAGTGGTGGGAGCTAATGCAGGTGGCAGGCAGAGGACTAAGAGTTCAGGCTGTGTCTTGGAAGATTTGCCTCTTCCCTTGACCATTCCTTACCTCCCCAATTGTACAATCATAACAAAATCTAACAGGGGATTTGACCTGGTGACCTACAGTATATCAAGTGTACATTTGAGTGACAAAACAAACAAATTAAAAGTCATGGGTCAGGAGCATTTCTGGGTAGCCTGAGAAATCCAAATATCACAGACAACATTAAAATAAAGAGTTCAGCACCTAAAAAGTACGTAATTCTGCCTGTCAGCCTAGGCATTAAGCCCCAAGACCCCACCTCAACAACTTTTCCCAGAGATAAGAAATATGCCAATCTAGAGAAAGGCTTTCTTTCGGCTTAAGTGATGGCTTCTCTTCTGATAGTAATTTCCTGGAAAATGAGCTCTGACACCCTTAACAGTACTCTTTTGCAGTTACCATATTAAGTGCTCTGGTCTAAGAAATGAAATAATTTATCAGGGGTCATAACTGGCATAAAAATCAGAATTAGCATATCAAGGATATTTTCTTCCCCGATGCAGTCAAGAGAGCTAATTTTATCATATAAAAAGACTTACAGACGGAGCACAATAAACATCATGTGGAATGAGATTTATCCAAATTGTCGGGGAAGAAAAGATTGAATTGGAATGCCATGAGATAGCTATAATCCCTAGCAAGTAAATTTTGTTCCCCATCATTTTCTAGCCCCTGACTCCACTCCCCATCCCGCACTGCCTACTCTCTCTAGAATCCTGGTTCAGGAAAGAGTTGGAAACTTGCCGATGGCAACTGACAATGATAACAGCTACCATTTGTTGAGTGCTTTCCACAGGCCAGGTACTATTCTGAGGGCTTTACCTACATTATCTCATTTAAAACTCACAACCCTAGGGATGCCTGGGTAGTGCAGTTGGTTAAGTGTCGGACTCATGGTTTGAGCTCAGGCCCTGCGTTGGGCTCCATGCTCAGCTCAGAATCTGTTTAGGTTTCTCTCTCCTCTCCTTCTGCCCCTCCCCACTGCTCTCTTTCTCTGTAAAAATAATAAATAAATCTTGAAAAAGATAAATAAAACTCACAACCCTACGAGATAGGTGTAATTATAATCCCACATTTTACAGTTGAGGAGAGAGACTGAGAGAGGCAAAGCAACTTATTTGATGTCATTCAGTAAGGGACAGGGCTTTTATTTGAACCTGGGCATTCCAGATGGTGCACTTATTGGCTACCCGATTCCCCCATTTATTTTACTTTTTTTTTTTAAGGTCAGAGATAAAACATTAGAATAGAGGAATAAAATCCCTTAGGACTTTAAGGTCCCTCAGCTATGGGGGCAGGTATCATTGGTTTGGTGTTCTAGCACCTTTCAGTCCATGTTGAGTATGCAAAATCCCCAGACTGGGGCCACCATTTCAGTTTTAAATTCTTTTAAAAAATTGTTTAAGTAGGTTCCACACCCAATGTGAGGCTTGAACTCACGACCTTGAGATTAAGAGTCACATGATCTACTGACCAAGCCAGCCAGGTGCCCCACCATTTGAGTTTTGAGTTATTTTTTTAAAAAGATCATGTGGCTCCTGAAATCAACTCTATTAATTTGATTTGTGTTGCTGTGATCCATATTCTTCTACAGCCTATCAAATTGCTGATGTGGTGATAGGGTTTGAGTGTACGCTGATTTAACAAGTTTCTAGCCTAAGGTTATTTGTATGCTACATCCTCATATTTTTATATGTTTATATTATATGTTTATTTTTATTCTTCTTAAAGTTCTTTTTCCTAACAACTTGATTCCTTGACTTTCTTTTCCAGTATTTGTCTAACAGGTAGAGAGTATAACCCAGACAGAAATAGGTCTTGGTATAGTGCCAGTGGACAAGAAGAACTTTTAGTTTGTCTGCCCACTCTGTGGACAAGAAATCCTGATTACAGTTATCAAAGGAGAACACCAGTTTTAATATACCAATAATAACAGACAAAATGCTTAAATCATGACCTACAGGTTGAAAAACCTACCCGATGTAATGAACTATGTGTGTAATTTATTAAGCAGTTAACTTTAGCTTGAATATGTATAAACCAACATACAAATAAATTCAAGCATCACTAAAAGGGATTTAGGTGTTGACTTACTTCCAGTCCTTTCTTAGGAATTTATGAAAACCTTAGCCAAAAGGCTGTGTGCTCTGGTTCTAGTCCAAGTCATCTTTATCTTTTGTTATCCTCTCTTCATCCGTGATCTGTGCCCTCATTTCCTTATATCAGGGCAAATGTGCAAATCTCAAATGATTCTCAATCTCTCTTTATGCAATTATTCAAAATTCAAACTTCTAATGTCATGATTCCCAAACGTGGCTGATCTTCAAATCTATTAAATCAGAATTTCTGGGTAGAGAAGCCTAAACTGTGTTTTCTACAGTGACCTAGAAGATGCAGCCAGGTTTGGGAATCATTGAACTAAGCACAGTTTTCATCAAATATATTTCTATAGCTCTTGCTTTTTATTTACTACTGCAATGACTTTTATAAATGTTCAAAGAACCAAAAGTGGTGAGGGTTTTCCAGCATGTGCTCTGTTAAATATTTTTACCTCCAAAACTGAATCTATTACAGCTGCCTGGAAATACTTTCTTCACTCTATGCTGTGGTGGGGTAGGATCTCTGTAGGGCAGTTTTTCCAAACTGCTAGTCCGCACATTACTAATGTCCTCCAGAATGTTAATAAGAATTCCTCACTACCAATGAAAGAAAGATCTGTTATCAAATGAGCTTGGGAAATAGTGGGTTAAAGAAAGGCAAACAAGTTTCCCTACTGGAGTGATGCTCAACACTAACAATACACTAATATTCAAGGCAAATACCAAGAGGAAGATTCAATGTCTGATATTTCCTACATTAATTTTTTATTGTGAAAAAATACATCGTAAGATTTACCATCTAACTGTTTTTAAGTGTAGAGTACAGTAGTGTTAACTATATGTACATTATTGCACAATGGATCTCTTCTTCATCATGCAAAACTAACACTCCACACCCACTGAGTAACAATTCCCTTTCCCCTCTTCCCCTCAGTCCCTGGCAACTACTGTTCTATTTTCTGTTTGTAAGAAAATCACTACTTTAGAGCTCCTGGCTGGCTCAGTCAGTAGAGCATGCAACTCTTGATCTCAGGGTTATAAGTTTGAGCCCCATGCTGGGTGTAGAGATTACTTAAAATAAAATCTTTTTTACAAAGGAAATTGACTAGATACCTCATGTAAGTAGAACCATGCAGTCTTCGTCTTTTCATGACTGGCTCATTTCACTTAGCAGAATGCCTTCATGTTTCATCCATGTTGTACCATATTATAAGAGTTCCTTTTTTTTAAAAGACTGAATAATATTTTATTTTATGTATATACCACATTTTTATCCACTCGTCCATTGATGGACATTGAGATAGTTTCTGGATCTTGACTACTGAAAATAGTCTTGCTATGAACATAGGAGTGCAGGTACTTCTTTGAGATTCTGATTTTGGATAAACATCCAATAGTGGGATTGCTGGATCGTATGGTAGTTGCATTTTTTAATTTTTTGAGGAACCTCCATACTATTTTCCATAGCAGCTACACCTTTTTACATTTCTTTCCCAAGTTAATTTTGAACATGGAAATGTTTTATCTTGGAAGCTTTGTTAACTTCTCATAGAAAATAAGAATACTAAAAGACATAGTTTGAGAGACACTATTATAAGGCACCCTGGATTTTAACAAGAAAAAGAGCAACTTCTAGGCTGAGTGTACCTCAAAAAGTATACTTCCGCCATGTTAGGTATATTCTATGTTTTGCTAACAGATGTCCTGCCCTTGTGAAGTTCACAATCATTTATAGGCAATAGAAAACCATTCACGTTTAACATTTAGTATAATAGAAGTATATGCTCAAGGCTTCAGTTTAAAAGCTAAGAACTTTCTTTTTGATAATGAAATAGCACAGAAAAGTTTTGCATTAAATAATCTCATTTAAAAGCTCTGAATTTGGGGTGCCTGGGTGGCTCAGTTGGTTAGGCATCTGCCTTCAGCTCAGGTCATGATCTCAGGGTCCTGGGATCCAGTCCCATATCCCTGCTCAGTCCCTGCTCAGTGTTGAGCCTGTTTCTCCCTCTCACTCTCTGTGCTCTCCCTTGTGCGCTCTCTCGCTCTCTCTCTAGTAAATAAATAAAATCTTGAAAAAAGAGAGGATATGAGGAGAAGAAAGAGTCATCATATTATAAATTATTCATGGATGAACTGACCACCTATAAAATTAGTCTACTCAAGCATCCCTTCCTGCCTAGTATGAACCTATATTGATCATTGTCTGCAAATTTTCTAAAACTGTCAGACAATACAAAGCAAACCAATTTCAAAGTGAAATTGCAAATCCTGAAAAATATTTAGGATTTCATGCAGTTGATAAAAGTGATGCTGAAGAAGTACTCTGATCGTATGCAACACTACTGACAAATGAAGATCTGGTACAGTAAGTTCAGTTAATAAAAGAAGAATGAAAAAGGGAAACTAACAAGGATGATACCAAGAAAAACACATTGAAGAAAATGATTTGAATATCAAAAGTTTAAGAGAAGTCCTGGGAAAATTAAAGTCTCTGACTATTTCAGCCTTTTAAGCATTTTGATCCAAACATTGGGGAGAACTACAAGTTTTGCCCCAGCTTGGGTACATTTTGGTGAAAATAAACTTTATTTTCATTTTTTTGTTTCCATTTTATGAAAATTGGAATAGTTTTGTCACTATCAAGTTTTTTCACTAGTGAAACAGAACAGTCCTTTATACTGCTTGGAAGATTAACCAAACACATTGCGTCTTCTCAGCTATTTTGAACAAGAATGGCTGTGCTTGGAGGCTTCTTTATTTACTTCGGTTTGCAAATATCCTAGACATTTGCAGGTGCCAAATATCTCAGCTCTAAATAAACAGAGTAGCATGTTACTTCATTTATCTCCCTTTCCAGATGCAGTACCTGGCAGAATACTGGATATTTAGTCAGTGCTTTAAAAATGATTAAATTAAATTGAACCCCTTCCCTGAAGATTCACAATCAAGAAAGTTTATCTGCTTTGATTTCCGAAGCTTGAAAAACAAGTCCCAAAATACTTCACAACTATATACTTGTTCAACAAAGAACAGCTAGGTTCTCTCTCAAGGTGCAGTCATTACAAGAACTCTGTGGATGTGGGGTGCCTGGGTGGCTCAATTGGTTAAGCAACTGCCTTTGGCTTAGGTCATGATCCCAGGGTCCTGGGATCCACTCCCACATCAGGCTCCCTGCTCAGCGGGGAGTCTGCTTCTCCCTTTCCCTCTGCTGCTCCCCCTGTTTGTGCTCTCTCTGTCCTTCTCTCTCAAATAAATAAAATCTTTTTTAAAAAAGAACTTTAAAAAAAATAAAAATAAAAAAAATTTTTTAAAGAACTTTATGAATCTACAACCTATTTGGATGAAATCAGTGACTCCTAAGCAGTATGACAATTTGAGTATGTAAATGAGGATACTCTGGTTCCTCGGATAGTTTTATCAAGGACCAAAGCATGTAATTTGTTAATTAAGATTAACATTATTTAGACATGATCTGAATTGGAAAGAAGCAAAGGGTTATAACTTTTATTTCTTTTCAGAAGAGTCCTTTTTTTT
>PISX010003485.1:108158-136617 GCA_004024625.1 Mellivora capensis | reverse complement strand
TCCATTCATCTGTTGAAGGGCATCTTGGTTCTTTCCACAGTTTGGTGACCGTGGCCATTGCTGCTATAAACATTGGGGTACAGATGGCCCTTCTTTTCACCACATCTGTATCTTTGGGGTAAATACCCAGTAGCGCAATTGCAGGGTCATAGGGAAGCTCTATTTTTAACTTCTTGAGGAACCTCCACACTGTTCTCCAAGGTGGCTGCACCAACGTGCATTCCCACCAACAGTGTAAGAGGGTTCCCCTTTCTCCACATTTACAGCATCCTTTCTTGATCAAAACTCTCCAAAGTGGGGACGCCTGGGTGGCTCAGTTGGTTGAGCAGCTGCCTTCGGCTCAGGTCATGATCCCAGCGTCCTGGGATTGAGTCCCACATCGGGGTCCTTGCTCGGTGGGGAGCCTGCTTCTCCCTCTGTCTGCCTGTGCTCGCTTGTTCTCTCTCCCTCTCTCTGACAAATGAATAAATTAAAAAAAAAAACTCTCCAAAGTGTAGGAACAGAGGGTACATACCTTAATATCATCAAAGCCATCTATGAAAAACCCACCACGAATATCATTCTCAATGGAGAAAAATTGAGAGCTTTTCCTCTAAGGTTTCCTCTAAGGATCACGGCAGGGATGTCCATTATCACCACTGCTATTCAACATAGTACTAGAAGTCCTAGCCTCAGCAATCAGACAACAAAAAGAAATGAAAGACATCAAAATCGGCTGAAGAAATCAAACTATCACTCTTTGCAAATGATATGATAGTTTATGTGGAGAACCCAAAAGACTCCACTCTAAGTCTGCTAGAACTTGTACAGGAATTCAGTAAAGTGTCAGCATATAAAATCAATGCACATAAATCAGTTGCATTTCTTTACACCAACAAGAAGACAGAAGAAAGAAGAAAGTCAATCCCATTTACAATTGCACCCAAAACCATAAGATACCTAGGAATAAACCTAAAAAAGGGCAAAGAATCTGGACTCAGGAAACTATAAAGTACTCATGAAAGAAATTGAGGAAGACACAAAGAAATGGAAAATGTTCCATGCTCATGGATTGGAAGAACAAATATTGAGAAACTGTCTATGCTACCTAAAGCAATCTACACGTTTAATGCAATCACTATCAAAATACCACCCATTTTTTTTTCAAAGAAATGGAACAAATAATCCTAAAACTTATATGGAATAAGAAAAGACCTCGAATAGCCAGAGGAATGTTGAAAAGAAAGCCAAAGTTGGTGGCATCACAATTCCAGACTTCAAGCTCTATTACAAAGCTGTCATCATCAAGACTCTATGGTACTGGCACAAAAACAGACACACAGACCAGTGGAATAGAATAGAGAGCCCAGAAATATACTCTCAACTCTATAGTCAACTAATCTTCAACAAAGCAGGAAATAATGTCCAATGGAAAAAAGACAGTCTCTTCAACAAATGGTGTTGGGAAAATTGGATGGCCACATGCAGAAAAATGAAACTGGACCATTTCCTTACAGCACACAAAAAAAATAGACTCCAAATGGATGAAAGACCTCAATGTGAGAAAGGAATCCTTCAAAATCCTTGAGGAGAACACAGGCAGCAACCTCTTTGACGTCAGCCGCAGCAACTTCTTCCTAGAGACATTGCCAAAGGCAAGGGAAGCAAGGGCAAAAACGAACTATTGGGACTTCATCAAGCTCAAAAGCTTTTGCACAGCAAAGGAAACAGTTAACAAAACCAAAAGACAACTGACAGAATGGGAGAAGATATTCACTAATGACATAACAGATAAAGGGCTAGTATCCAAAATTTATAAAGAACTTATCAAACTCAACACCCAAAGAACAAACAATCTAATCAACAAATGGGCAGAGGACATGAACAAACATTTCTGCAAAGAGACATCCAGATGGCCAATAGACAAATGAAAAAGTGCTCCATATCACTTGGCATCAGGGAAATACAAATCAAAACCACAATGATATACCACCTCTTGCCAGTCAGAATGCCTAAAATTAACAAGTCAGGAAACGACAGATGCTGGCAAGGATTTATTTTCTCACACTTCTGGAGACTAGAAGTCTGAAATCACACAGGTTTTACTTATTTTGGAGCCTCTCTCCTTTGTTTATAGATGGCCATCTTCCTTCTGTGTTTCTACACAATCTTCCCTTTGTAGGTGTCTGTGTCTATATTTCTTATAAGGACACCTACTATATTAAATTAGGGCCAACCCCAATGACTCCAGTTTAATTACCTCTTTGAAGCCCCTGTCTCCAAATAAAGCCATATTCTGAGGCACTGGGGGTTGGATTTCAACATATGAATTGGGTGGGGGAACACAATTCTGTCCACAACACCTGCTTTATATTTTCCTTAGCACTTATTTCTGTGGGAAATACTATATATTTTACTTACATATTAAATGTATTGTTTATTGTCTTTCTCCTGCACTCAAATGTAAGCTCAGTTATATCAGCCACATCTATTTTCCTACCAATATATCCCCAGTGCCTTGAACAGTGCCTGGAACATAGTAGGCTCCAAAATAAATAAAACCTGTGTGATTTCAGACTTCTAGTCTCCAGAAGTGTGAGAAAATAAATTTCGGTTGTTTAATCTACTCAGTCTGTGGTACGATGTTATGTCAGTCCTAGCAGAGTCAGGGATACATATAGTAGGAAAGGAGGAAAGAGAGTGCTGGGGTAGGACTAGGGTTACAATTTTACCTACAGAAATGAGATGATATTTGAACAAAAACACTAGAAGTGAAGGAGCATCACACAGAGATATCTGGGCAAGAGTGTTCTAGACAGAGGAGATAGCAAGTACAAAACCTTGAGGTGGGGTTGTGCCCGGTGAGTTTGAGGAATAAGAGAGAAAGTCAGGATGGCTAAAGCAGAGTAAATAAGATCATAGAGCTAATATATGGTAGGGGAAATCACATAGGACCTTTTGGGTTTTTGTATAGAATTTTGCTGGAAATTTTTTCTAGAACTTAGATCCAGCCACTGTGGAAAACAGCTTGTCATTTCCTCAACAAGTTAAAGATAGAATTGCCATGTGACTTATCAACTCTACTCCTAGGTATATACTCAAAATAATTGAAAACGAAGACTCAAACAGATGTTTATATATGAATATTCATGGAATCATTATTCAAAATAGCCAAAAAATAAGAAATACAAAAGCAAAAATTAACTTTTGGACTTCATCAAGATAAAAAGCTTTTGTGCAGCAAAAGAAACAATCACAAAACTAAGAGGCAACCCATGGAATGACATTTGCAAATGACATTATGGATAAAGGGCTGGTATCCAAGATTTATAAAGAACTTATCAAACTCAACACCCCAAACAAACAATCCAGTCAAGAAATGGGCAGAAGACATGAACAGACACTTCTTCAAAGCAGACATACAAATGGCTAAAAGACACATGAAAAAATGTTCGATATTTTTTCGATACTCTGATCACTAGCCATCAGGGAAGTACAAATCAAAACCACAATGAGATTACACCTTACACCACTGAGAATGGCAAAAATCAACAAGACAAGAAACAAGTGTTGACAAGGATGTGGAGAAAGGGGAACACTCTTACACTGTTGGTGTAAATGCAAGCTGGTACAGCCACTCTGGAAAGCAGTATGGATGTTCCTTGAGACATTAAAAATAGAGCTACTCTATGACCCAGCAATTGCACTAATAGGCATTTGCCCCAAAGATACAGATGTAGTGAAAAGAAGGGGCACATGCACCCTAATGTTCATAGCAGAATGTCCACGATAGCCAAACTATAGAAAGAGCCGAGATGCCCTTCAACAGATGAATGGATAAAGATGTGGTCCATATACACAATGGAATATTACTCAGCCATCAGAAAGGATGAATACCCATCATTTGCATCGACATGGATGGAACTGGAAGGGATTATGCTAAGTGAAATAAGTCAAGCAGAGAAAGACAATTGTCATATGGTTTCACTCATATGTGGAATATAAAGAATAGCACAGAGGACCATAGGGCAAGGGAGAGAAAACTTAATAGGAAGAAATCAGTAAGGGAGAAAAATCATGAAGGACTCTGGACTCATGGAAACAAACTGAGGGTTACAGAAGGGAGGGGGATGGAGGATGGGGTAACTGGGTGATGGGTATTAAGGAGGGCATGCGTGGTGATGAGCTCTGGGTGTTATATACAACTAATGAATCGTTGAATACTACATCAAAAACTAATGATGTACTGTATGTTGGCTAACTGAACATAATAAAAAAATAAGAAACACAGAAACACTGATGATGTACTATATGTTGGCTAATTGAACATAATAATAAAAAATAGTCAAAAAGTAGAAACAACTCAGATGACTGGATAAACAAATTGATATGTCCTTTCAATGGAATATTATTCAGTCATAAAGAGGAATGAAGTACTGATCCATGCCACAGTATGGATGAACCTTGAAAACATCATGCTAAGTTAAAGAAACCAGACACAAAAGGCCACATTTTGTATGGTTCCATGTATATATTTATGTATATGTATATTTATGTTAAATATGTATATTAATATAATATACATATTTACATACATACATACAAATTATACATAATTTATACCTATATAAATATGTATATTAAATATGTATATATCTATAATAGTCAAATCCATAGGCACAGAAAGCACATTAGTGGTTGCCAAAGGGTGAGTAGAGCATAGAAGTGAATGTTTAACGGGTATGGGGTTTTCTTTGAGGGTGATGAAAATGTTCTAGAACTAGATAGTGGTAGTGATTACACAGCAATGTGAATGCACTAAATATACCTAATTGTAAACTTTATGTTGTATGTGTTTTACCACAATGCAAAAGTATTTAGATCCAAAGAAGTGTTTTGAAAAAAAGAATGTCATGGTCTGATTTATATTTTTAAAAGATCATTCTATCTGCTTTGTTGGGTTGGGTTTGTTAGGTGAGTAGCAAGAATAGAAGCAGGGAGATCAGTTAGGGGCTCTTTTAATAATCCAATAGAGAGATTAGATGGGTGGGTATAGGAGACTGGAGCTTGGAGAAGAGGTCTTCAAAAGGAGACTCTAATCAGAAATCTTTGGAATATACATAATATTTAGAGCTATGAGACTGATATCTAAAGCCATGAGACTAGTTGAGATCACCAAGGTATGTTTCTCCCCATATAGGCCATTCAGTCTCTCACATGATGGAGCTCCAATTTTCATAGAGGAGACAAAGTTTCTTTACTCTAAGAAGACTTCGACTTTTAGCAGATGATCTTCACTCTGGTGAGGCTCATCTGTTGGGAGAAACTGTTGTTACCCTGATGTGTTCTCATGGCAATGGAGAAGCAATGGTCTCCTTACTCTAGAGATTTCCCAGTCTGACTAGGGAAACACTGTCCATCCATTTAAAGTAGTCCCCAGCCAAAGAGAAAAGCATTATTCTGCACAAGGGAGCCTCCCCCAGTATAATGGGAAAGATATGCCTCCCTGGGCTCCCTACTGCTTATGGTTGTAGCCCTGAGGAAAAAGCATAGAAAGCACTAGCATTGCCTAAGCAGCAGCATTAACTCCCAGACCTAAAGTTAACAATGACGAGATCCATGTATGTTGCAGGCCAAACCAGGATACCACTTAATGTCCATGTCTGGAAAGAGCAATTAGAGTTTATTAATTGAGTTGCTGTTAATCCTGCCACTATCAAGGCTAACTATCCTTAATTGGAGTTGTCTACTCTGATAATAAGCATTTAGTTCCTTTCCATTCAATTTAACAATATTCTAGGCACTGTCCTAGATACTTCGGGGAATACCATACTTTATGAAGTTCAATGTTTTGTTGTGGGATCAGCATCGTACATAGATAACTCTGGCTTAAGCCAGAAAGTGATGAGTGCTGTAGAGAGTCATATGCTAGCGTACTTAATGGGAAGATTAATTCTGCCTGGTGAGGAGCAAATTTGGATGGAACTTTGTAGAAGAAGCAATATGTGAGCTGGAACTTAAGAGAATGAGTAAGATTTCCACGGGCATTCCAGGCAGATGGAACAGTGTAAGCAACTGATTGGAGGCCAAAAATGCAGAGTATATCATAGTTACTAAATACCATTAATTTGTTTATTTATCTCATTTATCCATTAATTTAGCAAATTTTCATTAAGTACCTATTATGTTCAGGGACCCTCCCAAGTGTTTTGGATACAGCAGTGAACAAAACAAATTCCCCGTCCTTGTGGAGTTTGCATTCTAGAGGGCTGGGTTACATTATAAACAAACAAACAAACAAACAAAAAAAGCAAATAAATATGTTATTTGTTAAGTAATAATAAATATGTTGAAAAGAAAAACAGAATAAGGGGTAAAGAGTGATAGGGAGAGGTTCTGTTATTTTACGTAGGGTGGTCATGGAAGTTATCTCTACTAAGATGTCATTCAGGTAAAGACCTAGAGTCAAATATATATTCAGTGGAAAAATGTTTCAGATGGACAAAATAACAAGATCCTGTGGCAAGAGTATGCTTGCTATGTCCTTGGATCATAAAGGCCTAAGCAACAGGAAGAATGGAGCCACCATTTACCAAAATGAGGAAGCCTAAGACAGGAATAGGCTTAGGTCTTATGGAAGATCTAGAGTTTGGTTTAGGGAATGCTAAGTTTAAGATGTTTTTGCCACCCAAGTGTCCAGTGGGCAGTTGGATACATGAATCTGTAATTTAGAGGAGACATCCATTCTGGTGCTAGTAATTAGGGAGTTGGTGTCACTTATAGTATATTTAACATGATGATACTGGATGAGATCACAAGGGAGAAACTGTTGATAGAGCTATAGCTTAATGACTGAGCTCTGAGGTACTCCAATATTAAGCATTTGAATTGGTGAGAAGGAACAAATAAGAGACTTGAAAGAAATAATGGATGGTGGTTTTTGTAGAAGTGAGGGCAAAAAGTAATGAGGCTTTGAATTACAGCCCTTACACTATAGGGAAATAGAAATAGGGTCAGCATTAAGCAAGGCATTATGGAAATAAAATAATCAGGATTGAGCATGGGGGAGGAGTGGAAGTGAATAGGGAAAGAGAAGGACACAGGAGGCCTCCTTGGCATGATTCTGGCTCAGGCAACTTGGTGGATGGTGGTGCCATTAATTAATACAGGGGACATTAGCAGGGGAGTGGAGAATTGGTTTGAGCAGAAGGAAGTAGAAGGAGGAGTTGGAAAGATGTTGAGTTCAGTTTGGGACATGTGAGTTTGAGATTTTTTATGAGACATTCAATAGAGTCAGATTTGTAGTTGTAAATGCAAAGACCCAGAACTATATAAAAGCTGACACTGTTTCTTTAGCTACTAATCATTGTGTGTCTGTCACTTAGTTTCATAATGTAGTGACCACTGATAGGTGGGGGTTGGAAAAGGGAGATAAGAAGGAGGAGGTTCACATTTCTGAATCTGCTCTGCCACTTATTAACTGTGAGACCTTAGGCTAGTTATGCCAACTCTGAGCCTAGATTTCCTCATTGGTAAATGGGGACCATATAAATATCTCATGGGGTTGTTTTAATGATTAAATTGGTCATTGCATAGAAAAAAACTCGAGAGGGTGCCTGGGTGGTTCAGTGGGTTAAAGCCTCTGCCTTCGGCTCAGGTCATGATCCCAGGGTCCTGGGATCGAGCCCCGCATCGGGCTCTCTGCTCAGCAGGGAGCCTGCTTCCTCCTCTCTACCTGCCTGCCTCTCTGCCTGCTTGTGATCTCTGTCTGTCAAATAAATAAATAAAATCTTTAAAAAAAAAAGGAAAAAAACTCGAGAAAAGTAAGTGCTTACAAACTTTGGGTTGAGTAGGGCTGTGAATGGATTGATTTGAGTACCCTCCCAGTAGCACCAGGGAACACTAGATAGAGGGCTGCAGGCCAGGTAGGGCATGTCTGGGGCATGAGTGAAGAGTGAGAATAGAAAGAACCTTTCTAGAACTTTCTTACAGTAGATATCTTAGAATTTTATGTGGTGACATTCAGGAAAGGCTTTAGGGAGGTCTCATCTCACATGCCTACTGTGGCTTTCACATACAGAGCATGTAACCAGCTGGGACACCTCACTGGTGGTGCGCGGAATAAATATCATTGGAAAGACCTGATGTTGGAATGTTTGAGCCAATTTTTCTAGGAATGGAGCTGTCTCTGGGGATGAGATGGGTCTCAGAGAGGGAATAAAGGGCTAGGAGCTCAGGGTGTGAGGACAGAGCAGCTCTGAAGTGGATTAGTCAGTCTGGGGCAGAGAGAGATGGAGAAACTGGGAGAGGATAAAAGGGGATATAAAATCAGAGCAATAATATAAGAAATTAAGAGAATGAGAGAGTAAGGAAGACATAATGAGACTGGAATCAGACTGAGAAGCTAACTTCCACTACAGTATTGTTTGTTAAAGCCTAACAGAGGGCCTGACACTCAGTAAATAAGTAGTGAGTATTTGTTGAATGAATGAGTATATGAATGGGGCATGGGGAAGACTAAAAGGAGACAGAGAAAGCAACAGAGAATGGTATTAGTGCTGGAAGAGTGGATCAGTAACTGAAATCAATTTGACAAACATTTATTGATCCCCCATTGCCTGCCAAGTACTGAGGAAATTAGAGGCTGGAGGCATAGCAGGCATAGCTCTGAGTTACAAATAGCTGAGCTCTAGCATGCTGGCAGCTCTGTTAGCATCATTGGAAAGTGGTCCCTGTTATCAGTTGTCAGCAGTGTGTGCATATCTCCCAGAATGTGCTCACTCTGCCTACTTCAGTGTGCTTAGCGTCTTTGTCCCTACTATAGGTCAAACTTGAGGAAAACTAACAAGCATATTTTAATATTGGCTAATACTATGTAAAACTAGAAAGAAACCTCCGTTGGAATGCCAGGCACTGTCACCTTATATAACTCTTTTCTACTAAGAATTTAAACAAATGAATCTCATAAGTTGAATGGCTTGCTCAAGATCCCGTGGTAGCAAGGCCAAGGTTCAAACCTAGTTTTCATATTTGCTGTCAGCCTTCTGTCCTCTGGCTGCCTTCATAAGTTTTGTACCTACCTAGACCTCTTACCACCTTCCAAAAACTAGAAGAAAAAGCAGACATCTAAAGGCAGCATATGATGACATACAGATATCTAGAAGTATGTGCTGCATGGAGGAATCTTGACTTTACAATAAATCTGAACATCGGGGACTCTAATACAAGAAGATTCACAGTGCAATTCATTCATTTATTCCATCATTTGTATATTCAACTATGCTTCAAACATGGGTTGATCTCATACTATGTGTCCAAAACAATTTGTAAGTGTAAATAGAAACAAGTCAGAAATGGGGAGTACCTGGAGAACTTCTCACTCCAGTGGGTAATGGGGAAACCATGGATAACAATAATAACTAACATTTATTGAGTACTTACATTGTTCCAGTGACTTCCCACAGTTTAATTTTTTTATCCTCAAAGTAACCCTATGAAGTGTAAGTACTATTATTTCCCCCATTTTATAGTTAGTGAACAGAGGCCCAGGGAGATCACACAACTTGCTTAAGATTCCACAGCTGTGAGGCAGAACCAGGATTTGAATCCAGGAAGCCTGACTTTAGAGTCCCCAAAATGATAACTCCTGTCTGGGATTAAGTGCTAAATTCTCCATTCTCTTCTCTCACTCATCCTTACATTACTTTCACTCCAATCAAAGAAGATCTCTCTCCCCTTCCTGTATCATTCTTTTTATCATTCTCATACTTTTGTTTCTCTTGTTGCCTTTGCATGGGATGCTCTCCTCATTGTTTTATCTTCTCACATCTAAATTCTCTTCATATGGAAAATGGAAGTTCAGATGTTGCCAACTCTATCACAAAGCTTAGTATGAACCCACCTAAACAATGTGAAGTGAGCTCTTTCTCATCCTTTTTAGGATGCCATGGTTTTGACCTAGGCTTTTTGCAACATTACTAGATCTTGTTTATATTTTTGCTCTTATATTTTTGTTAGTGGTACACTTATCTTTCCTCCTTTACCCCTGACCAGATTGCAACTCCCTTAAGAGCTAGGACCATATCTGGAGCCCTTTGGCATGATACTTAGAGGTTGTAGGTATTTATTTGTATAGAAATAAATTATCTGATATATGGTTCCCCAGACATATATATGTGTCAAGCAGTAATTCTTGGTCCATGAGTCTAAGTTACTTCTCCCTATTCCTAAAGGTATTCTTCACTTCTTTGCTGAAGGCTGTAGGTGATGGTGTAAAGCATAGATGTAATGATGCCAAAGAAGATAGTAATGAGCTTGTTTTCATCTTGGGACACCTGTGAATGAGGTTTTAGATATATAGATATGGCTGTGCCCAAGAAGATGGCCACCAGATCAAAATGGGAACTATAGATGGAAAAGACTTTGAAATGGCAAGATGCAAGGAGGTAGTCAGGAGGTGAGGACGAAGCCAAAGGGCCAAAGTAGGCTCATGGTACTGCTTTATGGTACCCACCAGCATCAGTCACTGAAGCTGACATAAGAGAATGTCAGATTTAGCACAGCCTGGATCTTATAGATGAAATGGTTGGAGACATTGGAGGTACAGTAATGACATGATGGATATGAAAGTCCACTGAAACTGCTGTCATCCAGCAGCTGGCCACCAGGCCCATGCAGAGACTCTCTATATAAGTGGGTAACATAGAGCATAACCGATGACTATAGCCCAGATTCAGGTCATGACCTCCAGGTGGAAGCTCTCCATGATGCTGAAGGAGGGGGAGCTCATTATCAGGAGAAAGTAGGGGGTCACAAAGGAGTAAGCATAGAAGTCAGGCCATGTGTGGGTATGTGTGGGTTGTATGTGTGGGTTGCTGCTATGGCAGTAACAGGTGACCAGGAAGGAGAGATTGCTATGGAAAAGATGCAAAAGACTGTGCAGTTGATTAAGGCAGATGAGGAGGATGAGGAGGACTCTGACAACCAGAGAGATAAGATAGACTAGCAGTATGACGCTGAAGAGTACTTGTACTTGTGGATAACTGGATAGGCCTAGGAGCAGCCACAACTGTAGATTTATCTGTCTCTTGCCTTCCTAGGGTTGGCTTTCTGGGATATAGGATAATTTGGGGGCTGTCTGCACCAATGGTTCCCTAGACCGTGGCCATATACTGAGCCTATGAAAAGGGTCACAAACTGAGTACCCTGAACACAGACTCTCCTTGAGGGAGTTGCATCCAATCAGAATTTGAAATGCCTTTACTCACATATTTCCAAGTCTTCTTCTTTAACCTTGTCCTCCTCTTTACAGAGCTGGATACCACTGAAGGAGCTCACAGAGAGTGTGTTTCCTCCTACAACTTCTGTTTTTGTCAAGCCATCAAAGTGCACAAGAGGGGAACAGTGACTGGCATATGAATGTATGAATGAATAATGTAGAGTCTTCTGAATTTTTTAGTTGTCTGCAGTCAGATAAACTCTGAGTACATTCCATTGTGCAACCTCCATCCCCTTTCCAAAGCCCACTTCTCCTCATGGTGCTATTTTTTTTTTTTTTTTTAGTCTGGCAATTTCTGCCTTCTAATTAGGAAACTTAAGATTTCTAAGGAGGCCACTGTAGAGGTGGGGAAAATGAAATAAAGAGAACAAAAAGATCAATTGACCAAACTGATCAATTCAGTCAGTTTTGTTCAAATAGTTGCGTCAAATGACTAGAAGTTAATTTGATTATTTTGGATTGTAGGGTCACAGAGACAGAACATTTTATTTTTCACCTATTCATTGTTGATGTGTAAGACATAGCCAAAGAATCAGAAGCAAAGGCTTGAGACTAAGTCATACTTAAGGTTGGGTTTCTAGTCACCTAAGTAACTAGTTGATTCAATGATAAAAATGCCACTGAGCCAGTTGTAGTGGTGGTATATAGACAGAACTGAAGATCTTGGCTTTCACTTTGTCCTTGATTGGTATGACTGGCATAATTACAGTTGAATTGCACTCTGCTTGAAGCCAGCATGGTAGGTGAAAAACTGGATATATATATAATTAATTTGATTTCTCTCCCTCATAGTTATGCCTTTTCCAGAGAGTTATATAACTGGAATCATAGAATTATATAGTGTTTTGTGTCTGCCCTCTTTCACATAGCACAATGAGATACATCCATGTTGTGGCATGTATCAATAGTTTGTTCCTTTCACTGCCACATAGTGTTCCATTGGATAAATACACAGTTTGAACATTCATTAGTTGATAGAAATTTGGATTGGTCCTATTTTGTTAGCTCTTTTGAATAAACTGCTAAAAGCATTTTGTTGTAGGTCTTTTGGACACGTGTTTTCATTTCTTTTGAATAAAAACATGGGACTGAGGTGACTGGGTCACAAGTTAAGTTACATATTTAAATCAGAAGAAACTACTAAACTGTTTTCCGAAGGGACTATGCTATTTTGCCTTCTCAGTAGCAATGCGTATAAGTTCTGGTTGCACTACATCCTCATCAGGTATTGTTAGGGTAGTTTTGTTTTGTTTTATTTTATTTTGTTTTTTTGTTTTTTAGGATATGTGTATTTCCATTTATTGTGGTTTTAAATTGGATTTCCTAAAAAAATAAATTGGATTTCCTTGAAGAAAAATTATATTGGACATCTTCCTTAGAGTGTCTATTTAAAGCTGCTCAAATTTTCACTGGGTTATTTTATTTATCATTGTTGAGTTGTGAAAGTTGTTTACATATTAGAGATACAAGTGTTTTATCAGACATGTCTTCTGAAATATTTTCTCCTGGACTTTGTATTTCCATAACAGTGTCACTCAAATAGCAGAAGTTTTGAATTATGATGAAGTCAAATTTATCAAGCTTTTCTTGTGTTGTCTGTGTTTTTGTTTCCTTTCTAAGAAATCTCTGCCTAACCCAGGCCACACTGAATTTCTTCAGAAGTGTTATAGGTTTTGGTTTTATATTTGGAACTGTGATACATTTGGAGTGAATTTTTTAAATATGGTGCATAATATGGGTTAAAGGTAATTTTTATGTATATGGTAATCCAATTGTTCCAGCATTATTTGTCCAAAATACTATCCTTTCTTCATTAAATACATTGTCATCTTTGTTAAAAATCAATTGATCATATGTGTTTTGGGTTTCTTTCTAGATTCTCTTTTGTTTTGTTCAATTGATCTGTATGTTTATCCTTCTGCCAATACCATACTTCCTTGATTACTGAGCTTTATACTAAGTCTTGAAAGTAGGTAGTATAAGTCTTCCAATGTTTTTAATTTTCAAAGTTATTTTGGCTATTCTAGTTAATTTGGCCCAATATAAAACAGGGCTCTTAAGGATTGAAACTCATTATACAAGACCCATTTAGAGAAGGGGTGATTATCTTCACTGCTTCTCCATTTATCAGCCCAATTTGGCTTGTTCTTAATTTGGAAAGAGTGAATGGTACTTCATGATGGATTATTTCAACCTTAATTCCTGGTCCCACCCATTAAATCCCCTGTTAATTTCATACTGCTGCTATAACAAATCACTATAAATGTAGCAGCTTAAAACAACCCAATTTTATTTTGTTACAGCTCTGTAGATGAGACATTTGATTCGGGTCTCTCTGGGCTAAAATGAGGTGTTGACAGGCTTGTGTTCCATTCTGGCAGCTCATGGGGTGAAATTTGTCTTCTTGCTTTTTCCAGCTTCTAGGAGCTTCCTGCATTCGTTGGACCATGAAATCCTTCTATCTTCAAAGCCAGCAATGGCCAGTCGAGTGTTTCTCGTGTTGCATCACTCTGACACTGACTCCTCTGCCTCTCTCTTCTACTGCTAAGAATCCTTGTGTATCCATTTAGGCCCACTAAAAATCCAGAATAACTTCTTTATTTTAAGGTCACCTGATTAGGAATCTAAACTCCATCTGCAACCTTCTTTCTCATTTTTTCATATATAACATAATATAGTCACAGGTTCTGGGGCTTAGAACATTGACATCTTCTTGGGGCCATTATTCTGCCTACCATGATCATGATGTATTTTTGTTTATATATTTGCTGGATTTAGTTTACTGACATTCTGTTAAGGCTCTCTGCATTTATGTTTCTGAAGGATATTTGTCTGTATTTTGCTTGTGTCACCCTTGTCCAGTAATGTCAGAGTAATGGTGATATAACAGTATGTACACAACAATGTTTCTTATATTTTTCTGGAAGAGTTTTTTCATAATTGATACTGCTGTTTCTGTTTGTATGGAGGTTTCTGTGAATTTAATTTCTGTAGTAGATATAGGAATATTTATGTTGCTTGTTTTTTCTTGAGTGAGCAGTGGTAGTATCTTTCAAGGAATTTTTCCTTTTATTTAATTGATCAAATTTATTGGCAAAAATTTTTAAAAAATAGTCCTTTATTATCCTTTTAAATTTCTGAAATAACTGTAGTAGTGTCTCTCCTTCCTTTGTTACATTGGTGATTTATATATTTTTTTCTTCTTGATCCATCTGTCTTGAGGCTTATAAATATTGCTCTTAGAGTCAGGCTTTAGTTTCATTGATTTTTATTGTTTTTCTATTTCATCTGCCAAATCTGAGATTTGTGCTCTTTATATTTTCTTAACATTTTTTGACTTTGGGATTTAATTTGCTTTTTCTCCCCTCATTTCTTAAGCTGGAATTTTAGATTATTGATTTGAAAACTTTTGCCTTTTCTAATATAGGCTTTTACCACTGTAAATTTCCTGCGAAACATGTTATATGTTTGCCTCACATATTTTGATATGATGTACTTTAATTTTCATTAAATTAAAAATATTTTATAATTTCCAGTGACTCCTTATTTGGCCCATGGATTTTTTCAAAGAATGGTATTATTTATTTTCCAAATAATCAGATATTTTCCAGGATATTAATTTCTAGTTTAATTCTGCTATGGTCAGAAAATACTGTAGCTTTAATTATTTTAAATAACTGTCTTCCTTCTCACCAGATACACCTGTGAGGTGCTGAAAAGTTGGAGGAGCACAAACAAAGGGATTTTGCTGTACTGAGTGCCCAGTTCAAGAAGACCCCCAACTGTTCTCAAGTGAGTTACTCTGATATCCTGACAATGTTACCAAGAAATGTCTATGCAAATTGAAGAAACATTTTAGAATCTCTAAAGGTAAAAGAGTCTTATCTGAGCCCAAATTAGGACAGCTAATTGGGAAACATGCTCTTCACAAGGAAGAAGTTGTTCCAGAGAATGGACAGTTTTTATAGGATTGTATACATTTTTACATCTTGTAAAAACTCAAAATATTATACATTAGTACATAGGCAGGAATCATGAGATTTATCATAAGGGAATGCAGGGAGTAGGAGTATTAATTGATACCTCAAGGACAAGATGATTTTCCTTTAGGCTACTCATTCACAAAGCAGATGTACAATGTATGTGTGGTGGGCAATAAATCAGGCTTTTGGTTTGAACAAAGTTTATATACAATCATGTTGAATTGGAAAGAAATCTAAAATGGCTTCCCTTGTATACCAGGTCTTTAGAGAGTTTTTTCCTCTTATCATTACAGAGAAAGTAAACATGGTTCTATTAATAAACTTGATTCACATTTTATAAAAAAAAATCATACTATGAAAAACAGATGTTTTTAGAAATCCTGAAATGTATTCATAAATTTGTTAACCTAAATAATGCTGATCAAACAAAAGTTTGCAATTGCTTACTACTTTGTTTTCACTAGAAACTAAGGGTTCTAAGAGTTAAGAATTGTAACAACTCTATATGCAAGGAAAGTAAAATAGGTATTTTTGAAAAAAAATAGGAATAGGAATACATTTTTGTTGAGGGAAAAGAAGTACTTTTGTCCTAAAGTGAGAGTGGTTATTTAAAGAAGGAAAACTTGGTACAAATCTGAATGCATAAAGTTGTACGAGGTTTATAGTGAGGGAATCTTTAGAAGGAAATTGTATGTTTAGAAGGAAACTGGCTAGCATTGGAACTAAGTTTAAGTAAATGAGTTTTAATATCAAAAGTATACTGATGTAACAGTCAACAAAACAAAGAGGCAACCCACAGAATGGGAAAAGATATGCGCATATTTACTAGAAGTAAATTCTCTCAGCTTTTGTTTGTCAGACAAAAGGCTGATATCCAGGATCTATAAAGAACTCCTCAAACTCAACACACACAAAACAGATAATCATGTCCAAAAATGGGCAGAAGACATACAAATGGCTAACAGACACATGAAAAAATGTTCATCATCACTAGCCATCAGGGAGATTCAAATCAAAATCACATTGAGATACCACCTTACACCAGTTAGAATGGCCAAAATTAACAAGACAGTAAACAACATGTGCTGGAGATGATATGGATAAAGGGGAACCCTCTTACACTGTTGGTGGGAATGCAAATTGGTGCAACTACTTTGGAAAACAGTGTGGAGATTCCTTAAGAAAATAAAATAAAGCTTCCCTGAGGGTTGGGGGGGGTGGAGGGGAGGTGGGGGGTGGGAGGGGCAAGGGAGAGGGTGGTGGGGTTATGGACATTGGGGAAGGTATGTGCTATGATGAGTGCTGTGAAGTGTACAAACCTGGCAATTCCAGACCTGTACCCCTAATACATTATATTACTATATAATAATACATTATATATTAATAATATATACATAATTATTAATACATTATATATTAGTCTCTTTAATAATACATATAATACATTATATATTAATTTAAAAAATAGAGCTTGCCTATGACCCTGCAATTGCACTACTGGGTATTTACCCCAAAGATACAGATGTAGTGAAAAGAAGGGCCATCTGTACCCCAATGTTCATAGCAGCAATGGCCACAGTCACCAAACTGTGGAAAGAACCAAAATGTGCTTCAACGGATGAATGGATAAGGAAGATGTGGTCCATATACATTATGGAGTACTATGCCTCCATCAGAAAGGATGAATACCCAAATTTGTATCAACAAAATTTGGATGGGACCGGAAGAAATTATGCTGATTGAAATAAGTCAAGCAGAGAGAATCAATTATCATATGGTTTCACTTATTTGTGGAGCATAAGAAATAACACGGAGGACATGGGGAGATGGAGAGGAGAAGGGAGTTGAGGGAAATTGGAAGGGGAGAGGAGCCATGAGAGACTATGCACTCTGAAAAACATTCTGAGGGTTTTGGAGGGGCGGGGGGTGGGAGGTTGGGTAAGCCTGGTGGTGGGTATTATAGAGGGCACGTATTGCATGGACCCCTGGGTGTGGTATGTAAACAATGAATTCTGGTACACTGAAAAGAAATTAAAAAAATAAATAAAAATTTTAAAAAAGTATACTTATGCAAAGTTAAAATTTTTGTTTTCTCTTTTTTAAAAAAGTTTTCTTAAACTATAGATCCCCTCTTGGGGCGCCTGGGTGGCTCAGTGGGTTAAAGCCTCTGCTTTCGGCTCAGGTCATGATCCAGGTCATGATCCAGGGTCCTGGGATCAAGCCCCACATCGGGCTCTCTGCTCTGCAGGGAGCCTGCTTCCTCCTCTCTCCCTGCCTGCCTCTCTGCCTACTTGTGATCTCTGTCTGTCAAATAAATAAATAAAATCTTAAAACAAACAAACAAACAAACAAACAAACAAAAAACTATAGATCCCCTCTTAAAAAAACATTGTAAATATTTTTATCTTTAAAGTTATATGCCTAGAAAGTAAGAATCCTGTGTCTTACCAAAAAAATTACCTATTTTTATCAGGTGTTTGATTTACTCTAAAAAAAAATCTTAATAATTTAAAAAAGGTAAATTTTGCTCAATACTTCTGTCACATACAACTATGTGACCTTATGTATTTGTCTTTGATATCTTTTATTGTCACTTTGGTTAAATGGGCAATTAAAAACTGGTTCATAATGATCTGTTATCCTAGTCAAGTCTTCAAATCTTTGATAATTTTTGACACATTTCCCTCAATCAAATTCTAAAATGAAATATTTTGTCTACAATCTGAGGTGTTCTGGAGAGCTCCTGGAACATTTTGAAGATTTTGTAAGGAATTAAATGAATTAGATTTATCTGGTATGTTAAAGTAAAAAAATAAGAAGAAATTATTGCATTTCTTTTATGCACCAGAAAATAAGCCATTTTTGTGAAGGTACCGTGTGTATCTAAAACCAATGCATATTATTCTGTTGTTGAGTGAAGTGTTCTATAAGTGTCAGGTCAAGTTCACTGCTAATATACATATCTTCTATATCCTCATTTATTTTCTCCCTACATGTTCTATTGCTAAATGAGAGAGATGTGGGAAGTATCCAGGTATAATAATATATTTGTCTTTTTCTCCTTTCAGTTCTGACAGTTTTTGCTCTATGTATTCTGAAATTCTGAGTAGGTATACACAAATTTAGGATTATGTTGTCTTCTTAACAAATTGAATTCCTTATCATTACATCATGTCCTTCTTTATGTCTGGTGGTAATATTACTTGATCTGAAGTGTTCTTGGTCTGATAATAATTCATACAGCCATTGCAGCTTTCTTTTGGTTAAGGTTTTCATGGTATATCTTCTTTTCCTTCATTTTGTTTTTCATATATCAATATTTTTATGATTATAGTAAACTTCTTGTAGAAAGCATATATTCGGGTCTTACTTTTATGGTCAATATGACAATATCTATCATTTGGTGGGTATTAAGACCATTTATAATTAATGAAATTATTGATATGGTTACATTTAAAGAGACTAAAATATTCAAATACCTTTTATATTTACTTTTATTTTTATCATTCCTGGCCCTCTTCATTACTTGCTCTAGATTCAAGTTTCCATCTGGCATCACACTTTTTCTGCTTAAAAAACTTCCTTTAACATTTCTTGTAGCCCATATTTACTAGAAGTAAATTCTCTCAGCTTTTATTTGAGAAAGTTTGTATTTTGTCTTCATTATTGAAAAACATTTTAATAGATAAAGGTTTTTGGGTTGACAGATCTTTCTTTCAATACCTGAAAGATGTCACCCAATTATCTTCTGGCTTGCATAGTTTCTGATGACAAGTCTACTGTGTTTCTAATTTTTTTTTATGTACTTTTTATGTACTGCATCCTTTTACCATCAATACTTTTGTTTTGTAGTTGGGTTTCAGAAGTTAGCTATGATGTACTTGAAATGTGTGTATTTATATTTATCCACATTCTTTTTCTTTGAGTTTCTAGGATATGTGTTTTATAGTCTTTCATTATTTTTGAAAACTTCTCAGTCATTAGGTTTTTAAATGATCCTTTTGCCCATATTTTTTTCCTGCCTTCTTCTCTGAGACTCAGATTACAGCATGTTAATCAACTACATATTATACCACAACTTTTGGATGCTTTGTCCCCCCCCTTTTTTCTCTTTGCATTATAGTTTGGATAATTTACAGTGATCTATCTTTGAGTTCACTAATTACTTCTTTGGCTGTATCCATCTGTTAATAAACCCATCAAAGGCATTCTTCATTTGTGTTACCTCATTACTGTATTACTTTGTTACCGTGTTTTTTGTTTGTTTGTTTGTTTCCAGAGAGGGATGGAGGGGCAAAGGGAGAGGGAGAATCTTGAGCAGGCTCTATGCCCAGTAGAGAGGGCTTGATTTCACAACCTTGAGATCATGACTTGAGCCAAAATCAAGAGTTAGATGCTTAACTGACTGAGCCACCCAAGAGCTCCTGTTACTGTGTATTTTTTTTTAATTTAAAGTATTTCCATTTTACTATTTTATGTAGTTTTCATTGCTGTGCTGATATTCTCCATATGTTCAAGCATGTATGTCCATCTTTTCTACTAGGTCATTTATCATATTAATTGTAGTTATTAGAAAGTCTCTGTCTAACCATTCTAATATTTAAAACATCTTTAAATTAGGTTTGGTTGATTGCTTTATTGACAAGGGATTATTTTTTTCTTGCTTTTGTGTTTGTGTCTTAATTTTTTACTTACTACCATGCAATGCATTTAGAAGAACAGTAGACTAAGATAAACTGCTATGTCTGGAAATGACCCTGTTTCTCTAAGGCTGTTTAATTGTGAAATTGAGTCAGTTCACTCGGTAGCTGAACAGGCTTTGTGATATGTGCTATCATTACCATAATTGTACCACTGGCTTTGAATTCCTGCAGCACTAAGCCACTGTTATCAAGTCCTTAGAGTGTGAGTTGTGGTGCCAGAGGGTTTTTCTCTGTCTTCCTGCTTCTTCTGTCTTTGGTCTTGAGTGGGAGTTTCCTGTCCTCCCCCAGTAGTAGGAGACCTATGCTTGGTGTGTGTGTAGGATCCTGGGCTTAAGTTATCTGCCCCTGTTTGAGACATAAAGGGTTTTGTTTATATTCTCTGAGGACCAAGGGAATTTTTCTGCATTCTGGGTAAAGGATTCCATATTTTTTCCTTAGGGGCAGACACGTTTTTCTTTTACTCTTACCCCTAGAAGCAAAAGGTCTTTCTTGTGCCAAGGAAGTGAGAGGGTTTTTCTGCCCCACCCTATGCATCTTTAAGCTTTTGCTTCAGAAGGAGCCCAAGGAAGGTTGCAGGGAAGTACTTCCCATCTTTTTTATGAACACCCAATACGGATATATGGAAAACAGCATGTGTGTGAATGCAAACTTCTCTTCTGTTGTGGACAAGCACCTCTTCCAAACCAACACAGTAGTGTCTTTTTTTCCAATTTAAAAATTTTTTTATTATGTTCAGTTTGCCAACATATAGTACATCATAAGATTTTGTTGTAGTGTTCAATGATTCATTAGTTGCATATAACACCCAGTGGTCATTTCAACATGTGCCCTCCTTAATACCCATCACCTGGTCAACCTGTTGTCTTATATTGAAATGAAGCTGGTCTTTTTATTGTTCCCACACATGGATTATTCAAAACTGCTTTTATCTCTATGGCTTTGCTCATACTGTTCCTCTTGTATGGAGAGCCCTCTTTTCTTTTCTATAAGTTTCCATATCCTTCATTGTCAGGCTCAAGTTTTATTTCATTCTCAATAATTCCAGCTAGTTTTAATTTCTTCTTTGTTGATGTCCCTTATAACCCATTCTTTAATATATTATTACCTCCAATTTACAAGTGGATATTTAAGCACTTACCATTTAGTATTTTATTACATTGTGTCATATTGTTCCCTAATTGTGTCACTGGGTCTAACCAGATATACAGTACATGTCCAATGTACTTAATACATTTAGTTAAAAATGCATTAAATTACTTTTGTGTCACATTGACTGCAATAATAAAATAAAAACAGCTATTCCAACTTCCTTTTGATTAGAGTTGCTATGCTATTAGCCCATTAACATATTAGTTTAATAAATTAGTTCTGAAACTCCATGTAATGATGCAGGAGGAGGATAAGCATTCAAGTCCAGTGACATGTCATCACATCCTCTTGGACTTCAGTTTCTTCATCAGTAAAATGGAGGCAGTCATTAAATTTGCTTGAACAACTTCAGAGAGCTGTTTCAAGGACCAAAAAAGGAACAGAAACAATGGGAACAAAGAACAGGAGCATGTTGTAAACTGTAACGAGCTCTACAAAAAGGGGTGGGGTTTGTAATTATAGTGATCCAGATGGTGAAGCAAATAAATACCCTGCCCACCCCCCAACTCTTGGCAAAGTCATAATGAGTCCAAATGTTACCCACTTGATTCCTGACCAGAATGAGATTTGGGACAGTGATCACAGACATATTATATAGGATATCAAGTTTTTGTTCTTTCCTTAATGTCCGTCTCAGATCTAGGGCTGCTCCAGGGAAGCTGGATGTGAAGTTGCCTCAATAGGGGAGGACTGGGGCAAGGATTTGGAAAATGTCTATTCAAAAGTGAAACATGATTTAGAAAAATTTGGATCTGTCAAGACATCCTGTGGACAATGAGATATGGTGTATAGAATAGGGTTAACCAATTAATAATATAATGAAGGAGAAAAATCTGGTTTGTGGAGGTATTTTTCTATATTTAGCTCTGAATTTTACTTTATTATTCCAGAGAGGGGTGTTCCCAAGTAAACACTCTCTAAGTTTTCAAACACCAGCTCTCAAGGAGGTAATAAATTATATTGAGAGTTGTTGCGACTTTTTTTAAATTGAGCAAGTTAGGAAAACCTTAAGGGTTGGGACAGATAAAGGGTTGCAAGTAGTAGTAGTGTCCTACCATTTGGGGGAGCATTTGGTTCTTCCATATAGCCCAGGAACTGTGAGTAGTCTGTGTCTGAAACTCTGTGTGTGTGTGTGTGTGTGTGTGTGTGTGTGGTGTCATTTGTGTGCTTTCATAAGTGCATATTTATGAATTTGTATTTGTGTGATACTATGTGCCAGCCTGATTGGTTTTATTACAATCTGTATGTGTTTGAATCTGCATGTGTATCCTATGAACATTTAAGTTTATATATGTATGTATGTACATACATATCAGGGTTCTGATATTCTTTTAAGGCTTTGGTAATCTATGGACTCTTTTTTATAGAGTAAGTAAGCTTGCAGGCAATAAAGGGTGCTTGATGATCCTGAGAAAGTTGCAGAATAGACTGGAATTTTCTCTAATACTTCAAGACAATTCCTTTGATCCATGTCTCCTTCTCATCCCTGCTCCCACAACATATGTGGCTCTCTGACCGCTTCCACTCCCACTCAGTCCATTTCTATACAAGACATGGGGTTCTGATGAAGGATGGTTGGAACCATTCCACATCTTTCTTTTGAGTGAGTGGCAGATGAGATGTCACCAGAACAGGAGGCTTTATTCTCCCATCTCTACTCCCCTTCTATTATTAAGGAATTATAGTTCTGGGCACAGCTCTTTTGTTTACCTGGCTGGAGGTCTGTTTATCATTCTTTTCAAAAATTTTCAGGGTGAGGCACAGGGACTAGACTTTTTTACTTTTGGAGAAAGGCTTTACCTCCTCCAGAGAAGGTCAGTTCTCCAGCTCTAGGCTAGGAGTTGAGAAACAGAACAGCCTATGGGCTGCTTTAGAAACTCAGCCTTACTCCTGTGTTTCAGAGAGACAGCAGAAGGATCTCTCTAGGCAGGCACTGATCTATTGATTTGCTCATTCAACAAATATTTCTGGGGTACTTACTACACATAGTTTCAGCTACAGAAGCAAAGTTCTTTCTTGTCACCATGTTCCTTTTGATAAGAGTCTTTAGGAGACAATGACTAGGAATGATTTGTGGTGGGAAATGGAAACCAGCCTGTGGGAGAGAGCGGTGGATTTCAAGAGCCCACAGGGAAAAATGGAACCCTGTGAAGTTCTGTAATCTCCAAAGATGGGGCTGACCAGTGGTCATGGTTTTGCATTTGTTTCTACCTTTGTTTCCAAATTGGCTATGAAATCCTGGTGAATCCTGTGGACTGTAGCTCTCTTCTCTCCCCAACTCCTTCCCTCTCATGCCCCAAAGCCATTTCCTAGAACTCCTAGAGAACAGTAGCATGGAAGCCCAGGGAGCTTCCATGACCTACAGCCACTCTGAGTCTGAAGCTGCCCTTAACTTCTGCTAATGCAGGATTGAGAATGGCTTTTCTCTTCACCCCTTCTTTTTTTTTTTTTCCTGAGTAGGCTCCATACCCAGCGTGGAGGTCAATGTGGGATTTGAACTCACGACCCTGAGATCAAGACCCGAGCAAAACACTTAATTGACTGAGCCACCCAGGTGCCCCCAAAGTGGCTTATTCTCAGCCACCAGAGCACACACACTTAAGGAGCAAGAACACCTTGGTTTTAGTATAGTCTTTGTGGTAGAACCAATAACAAGTAGGTATCTCTCTGTTCTATCCATTAAGGAATAGGACAGTGACAATCTCTAAGGTCCCTTCTAGTCTGACATTCTGTGATTACTTCTGAAAATGATTGCTACAAAACCTCCTTCAAATTGCAAACAGAAAACTTCAAAAAGCACTAGGGAGAACACTTTTTAGTCTTCTCTGAGAACTGGAATCCTTGTCATTTCCCTACAGAATTGAAAAGGAAGGGAGCTGACATTTATTAAGTGTGCTATGAGTCAGGTACTCTCTTATATTCTGTATTATTATTTCAATAATAATTCATAACTTGAAGAAATTTGGAGCAGGTAAAGTGATTGTGTATGTGAAGTACTGGGTACAATGCTTGGCATAAAGTATGCACTCAATAAATATGATGTCCCGGCTCAGGGTTCAACCTCTCTCTACCTTGCTCACTGACATTTAAAAAGATGAAGAAACAGAAACTCAGAGGGATTAAGTGACTGCCCCAAGGCACCCAGATTTTCAGCTACAAAGGCCATGTGTATGTTGTTATACTACACTGCCTCTGGAGTATGAAGTCTGCAGTTATTTCCTCTGTGGACTTGCTCCATTAGTATGTGCAGTTTGAAGAATTTGCTAGAAGGTTTCCTACTCTCTGACCCAATTGTCCATTGTGATCCAGGGCCTGCATTTGGGAGGTGGCTGCCCAGATATTTCAGATACAACACAAATTTCTCTAAGCAGGATTATAACTGGTCCCATAGAGCTTGAACCCTCCATCTAGGCCTCATTAACATCAGACTCTCATTCTGGGCCAACTGTCCCTTAGGGCACTCCTTAGGTCACCTAGGCAAGGATTCCCAGGAACCTCTGTTCCTCTGATGCAGGTATAGGAAGATGGCCTTGTGGGGGAAGAGCCAAGGGAGCCACTTTTAAATAAAAGGAAATGCAAGTTTGCTTGCTCAGAATTTAATCCAGAAAATCATATCTTTGACTGGTAGAATATTGAGAACTGTTACAAGAGTGGAGGATATGGGAGTAGCTACGAGTAGAGATAAGAATGACCATTAACCCTAGGGAAGGAAGAAGGTAAGCTGGAACTTGCCTACCCAGAGGTGTGATCATTGGCCCATGTGTTAGTGGGATTAAGCAGGAAGTTGCTGGGATGAATGACAGAAGACTGAACTTGGAGGCAACTTCATGACTTGAAAATAGTCTTCCTGTGAAACCCATCAAGTCCATTCATTCTATAGCAGGCTTTCCTGTATTGTTCTTTATTTAGCAGGAAGGATCATAGAGTTCTACCTCTAGTGGTAGAGATGGTTTTATATGGACACATTCTGGTCACACTCTGGTCTGGTACCCATAGTGTGCATAGAACAAACCTGGGTTAAGGATGGCTTGATATATCTTTAGTATGAGAATAGGCAGGTGGTTCAGATGTGATGTTGTGCAATGCAGATGGCTAGAATTAATGTTTTTTTCTTCCACCTCCGGGGTGACCAGCATGATTAAGCAACCCCCCTCTCTCTGTGTTTTATTCTTTATCTCTGTCTCTTTTTCTTCTAGGTTCCAGAGGTCAGTCTATGTAATAGAGCCCTAGTGCTGGAGACCAGCAATCTGAGTTTCCTAATGGTGTCCAAAATGATTAAAAATATTTTGCTTTGCATACGGGAGGAGGGCATGATTTGCCTTCTAGAAGTAGCATGATATACTTGAAAGAGTACAGGCTTTGAAGACAAGCAACTCCATTTTGGATCCTGAATAGCTAATGTTTTAGTTCTATTTATAATGCTGAGCAAGTCAACTTAACTTCCTTAAGCCCATTTTTCTCATCTCTAGAATTAGGATAATTCTGGTACCCGTCCCCTAGATGTGTTGTAAAGATTTACTGAGATAATTTATGAAAAGAATTTAGTTCAGCTCCTGACACAGAGTATGTGCTGAAGGCATATTTGTTGAATGAATAAATGAGTGAGTAGGTATTGGTATCTTTCCCTCCTTCTGTCCCATGATGAAGTGCTGTTAAAGAGGCTATCTTTTGCTATCTTTTAATTGACAAGAACATGAAGGTATAATTCAGTCAACTCAGGATCTGTGCTCTCAACCATCTACTAACTGTATGATCTTAGTAATTAAAAATTTGTCTGAAACTTAGTATCTTTATCCATAAAATCTTGATGGCAAGGCCAGGTGTGCAGGGCTGCTATGAAGATTAAAGGAAGTAATATATGTGATGGGACACTGCACAGGACTTGGGACATGATACATGATCTATAACACTAGGTGCCTGTCTCTGCGTCCCCTCCAAGGATATGGACTTGCTTAATCTTTAGAATACCCATGTAAGGTATGTATTATCATCATAATGAGACAATGTATGTGGAGGTACCTAGTACAATGTGATGCAGGTAATCAATAAATGTTTGTTTCCTTCCCCTCTTTTCCTTAATTAAGCCAATTATTATCCTGCCAACAATCGTGCTTTTGCATGAACTATGTGAATATTTTAAAGACTGAGGTGCTATTCTTATGTTATTATCAATTTAGAAGGCAGTTTGGACACCTGAACTATAATCAGAATTATGGTGATTTTAATAAGATGACAAAAGATCACAGAGTTGATAGATATAAAGTGCTTGCCTAATTCTTCCTTATTATAGTGAGCTATGAATAGATTAATTTAATATTTCAAAATGTAAAAATCATTAGAAAAGTGTTTTCATATAAATTATAGTTTTACATATTAATGTCGTGCTTTCCTTAGCATCTAAAAACGCTGTTCGTTACTCACCATAAGAAAGTATTTGGTCTAAGTTTATAGAACTGGAGATTGGTTGGGGTTGAGTTCCTCTGACTTTAACCTGATCTCTTATCTGGTTCCCCAATGTGCCATCTAATCTCTACTAATTTGTGTGTTAGCATATGATTTGGAGAGGGCCAAAGAGTGGCTATAATTGTGATTGGGGTAGAGAGAGCTTCATGACAAAATGAAATCTGACCTGTGGTCACAGACCAGCTTAATTTACTCTGAATCACCCTATTAGTAACCATGGACAAGTTGCTTAACATCTTTTTTCCTTAGTTCCATCATCTGCAAAGTAAATATAATATTAGTACTTACCTGATAGGGTTGTTCTGAGGATTAAATAAGATTTTGAGTAAATTAATTAATCCATCTACAAGCTTTAGCACAGAGTTCACCATGTTGTGAGGGCTCAGTAAGTGTTAACAGCTGTCACTGCCACAGGCACTACCACCACCACCCTTACCACTACAATAATAATGATGTGACAAAACCATTGCAGAATGGTTAAAGAATTTGGTATCCTGTCTCATAAAGTATTCCTGATCTCTGAAGGGTGGACTGAGAACTTTCTTGATTTCAAACCCCATTTTTAAAATCTTTTGAAGATGTCTGTGTCCACATTGTTTTAATTACTATGGAAAATCCGAGATCACCTTGAATCCTGATGCATGGAGGCTTTTAAAGTCTGTACAGGTTTCATTCATACCCCCCACCTTTTTTTTACCATTATCCAAATGGTAACAAAGCTGTACAAGATATAGGAAACTGGGCTGAGTGTCATTTGAATGCAAAGGAGACTTTGAAAATCTTTGCAGTTTTAATTGTGGTGGCTTTATTTTAATTTTTCTTCCCCCTCCTAAAAACAGAATATATTAAACTTCCTCAGTTTGTCTCAAATAATCAGAATTTTACAAGAACCTTTTCTTGTCTCTAAATAAACCAGACTGTCTGTTATATAGAGAGATTTATCTAGGTGCTGTGCTTATTCAGACAAGTAGGGAGAAGAGAATAGAACTGGGTTGATCGAATTCTTTTTCTTTTGAAAATTGACCAGTTGTATGTTTGCTCTGGAGACTAAATTAATTCAGGTAGATTTCCTAAATAGCACATTGATAGCTCAGGTGGGAATAGTGAACCTGGATATGTAATCTGGAAATTTTCAATAAGTTACAGATCAGTGTGTGAGCAAGACTTTGCAGCAATAAAAATGGTAGGCAAAGACACAAAAAGATGGAAGACCACTCCATGCTCTTGGATTGGAAGAATAAACATTGTTTAAATGTCTATACCACCTAGAGCAATCTATACTTTTAATGCCATTCTGATCAAAATTCCACTGGTATTTTTCAAAGAGCTGGAGCAAATAATCCTAAAATTTGTATGGAATCAGAAGAGACCCTGAATCGCTAAGGAAATGTTGAAAAACAAAAATAAAACTGCCGGCATCACGTTACCTGATTTCAAGCTTTACTACAAAGCTGTGATCACCAAGACAGCATGGTACTGGCATCAAAACAGACACATAGACCAATGGAACAGAGTAGAGAGCCCAGATATGGACTCTCAACTCTATGGTCAAATAATCTTCGACAAAGCAGGAAAAAATATACAATGGAAAAAATACAGTCTCTTCAATAAATGGTCCTGGGAAAATTGGACAGCTATATGTAGAAGAATGAAACTCGACCATTTTCTTACACCATACACAAAGATAAACTCGAAATGGATAAAAGACCTCAACGTGAGATAGGAATCCATCAGAATCCTAGAGGAGAACATAGGCAGTAACCTCTTTGATATCAGCCACAGCAACTTCTTTCAAGATATGTCTCCAAAGGCAAAGGAAACAAAAGCAAAAATGAACTTTTGGGACTTCATCAAGATCAAAAGCTTCTGCACAGCAAAGGAAACAGTCAACAAAACAAAGAGGC